>LR880972.1:1015424931-1015442495 GCA_904067115.1 Aegilops sharonensis
GGCATACGACCTTCTTTGCTGCGTATGTACTGTCGGGCAATTCGTTATCCTTTGGAAGCTTCTTCTTCAATATTTTCAGTAGCTTCTCAAATCCTTTGTCAGGCACAGCATTCTCTGCCTTCCACTGCAGCAATTCCAGTACGGTACCGAGCTTTGTGTTGCCATCTTCGCAATTGGGGTACAACCCTTTTTTGTGGTCCTCTAACATGCGATCGAACTTCAGCTTCTCCTTTTGACTTTCGCATTGCGTCCTTGCATCGACAATGACCCGACGGAGATCATCATCATCGGGCACATCGTCTGGTTCCTCTTGATCTTCAGCAGCTTCGCCCGTTGCAGCATCATCGTGTACATCGTCTGGTTCCTCTTGATCTTCAGTAGCATCACCGTATTCAGGGGGCACATAGTTGTCATCGTACTCTTCTTCTTCGCCGTCTTCCATCATAACCCCTATTTCTCCGTGCCTCGTCCAAAAATTATAGTGTGGCATGAAACCCTTGTAAAGCAGGTGGGTGTGGAGGATTTTCCGGTCAGAGTAAGACTTCGTATTCCCACATATAGGGCATGGACAACACATAAAACCATTCTGCTTGTTTGCCTCAGCCACTTCGAGAAAATCATGCACGCCCTTAATGTACTCGGAGTTGTGTCTTGAACCGTACATCCATTGCCGGTTCATCTGCGTGCATTATATATAATTAAGTGTGTCAAAAATCATTACAGAACATCATGAATAGATAATTAAGTGACCAAATTAATAGAAGTTCATCATCACATTAAAACCAAAGTACATACATAGTTCTCATCTAACAACATAAAGCTCTGCAGAGCATCTAAATTAATTAAACCATACACTGAAACTATGTAAAACATTTCAATGCGAAAACAAATGCGATCATAATCGCAACCAATGTAACAACTGATCTAACGGCATAATGATACCAAGCCTCGGTATGAATGGCATATTTTCTAATCTTTCTAATCTTCAAGCGCATTGCATGCATCTTGATCTTGTGATCATCGACGACATCCGCAATATGCAACTCCAATATCATCTTCTCCTCCTCAATTTTTCTAATTTTTTCCTTCAACAAATTGTTTTCTTCTTCAACTAAATTTAACCTCTCGACAATAGGGTCGGTTGGACTTTCCGGTTCAACAACCTCCTAGATAAATAAAATCTATGTCACGTTGGTCGGCATAATTGTCATAAACAATAAATGAACCAATAGTTATGAAAAGATAATATATACCACATCTGAATCATAGACAAGACGAGGGCCGACGGGGGCGGATACCAAAACCATCGCACTATATAAGATGCAATAATAAAAGTAAGAAAATTATACAAGTATCTATATTAATATACAAGTAAGATTTTTTTTTCCTTTCAGAAAGAAGATAAGAACAAGAGGCTCACCACGGTGGTGCCGGCGACGAGATCGGCGCGGGCGATCGACGGCGGTGAAGACGGGGACGGGACGTCACGGACCGCTAAACCTAGACAAATAATGAGGAAAATGGAGCTTGGAGGTCGAGCTTGGAGAGGAGAAAGCTTAAGTAGTGTGGCTCGGGCATTCCATCGAACACCTCGTGTGCATAGGAGGTGAGCTAGAGCACCACAAAGCTCTCCCCTTGCCGGCCACGAAAAACAGAGCACTGGGAGTGCTCTGCTCGCGGGCGAGGGGTAGATATAGGCAACTAATTGGTCCCGGTTCGTGCCACCAACCGGAACCAATAGGTCCAGCCGAACTGGGACCAATGGCCCACGTGGCCTGGCCGGCCCCCGGGGCTCACGAACCGGGTCCAATGCCCCCATTGGTCCCGGTTCCGGATTGAACCGGGACTAATGGGCTGACCCGGCCTGGACCATTGCCCCCTTTTCTACTAGTGCTTGCGAGTTCGCCGTAGATTTGGCACTCCACCCTGCACGAGGAGGGAGAGATTGCACCACTGCTCCTCCCGCGGCTGTCGAAACACAAACATCGGATGCGGCTTCGGCTGCTCCTCCCCATGGCGGCGTTGAAGCGCACCTGTACCTGATCCATGGTCAAGTCGACATGGAACAACACGAGCAGGGCTGTCGACACATTGTCGGAGGTCGCCTCCGTCGTCTAGTCGTGTCGAAAACCTCTGAGAGCTGCCAGGCAGGCCGTCCTCTAACCGCTTCGCACGACAGCCCTACCAGTCGGCCGCAAGGGCGGCCAGCTCGTGCTTGTGCTTCGTCAAGAGGTTCTCGCACAATGCGCTAGAGCTCATGGTCATGGAGGGGGTGGTGCACAGAGGAGGATGTGAAGTGGGACAGTTGTGTGGTTTTGTGTTGGGCATGACCTCTTTTAAATAGCAGGCATCGTCTACGCCAAGGCGGCGACGGGAGGGGGGGTGTAAATTCTCTCACTGGAGTGGGTCCCTCGGCCGGCATGCATGTTTAATGCTGACAGGCGGACAGACGGGCTGGCGACTTGAGTGCGGTAGATATGCGTCCAGCCCACTCACATTGCTCCAGCATTAAACAGGCGCAAGACCTAGGTGCGTCAATGACGGCGCTCTCGGCCTATGGGGCGCTTCAATGACTGCACTACAAGAGGTCACATCCGCTCTGGGCCAACAAGAATGCGGCGTTGGCACTCCTTGAGCGGCGTGAATGCGCGGTGAAGGCCGCAAGCGCGGGAGAGAGTTTTGAGTGGGACAGGGGTGTCCGACGCATGCGTGCCAATCCAGTTTGCTTCCGGTTCGTGGAAACATGGACATCCAGACAAGTCCACGGACCGATGGAGTGTTGGATGGTTTGCGGCGACAGATGCAGATGCCTTGAGATACAAGACCGGAGACGCCCTTACGATCTCATGTACTACCTGTATCGCCAAATAGATTACATATAAATTTAGTGAAAAAAGTGAATACTTTTTAAGTTTGACCAAGTATTTTTATTCAATATTGTAGTTGCTAATATTTTCTTCTATATATTTTATCTCAGAAAGAATTGAGTTTTTGGTTGGATTTATACCCCTTGTATTTGGGGGCGAAGGTAGTGTGTCAAACTATATAGCATATCATGAGTTCTAAAGAAAAATAATATCACGAGACCGTTGGATGGAAAACCACGAGAGTATATAGTCGTACTATAAACAAGCAAGTAGTTACATCAACACGCCGTCATCGCATTGCTTATTTTTCTCCTCCCTCGAAGTCACAAAAGATACGCACAAAATCAGAGGTGGGTGAGTGAGCAAACTTCCTTGGACTGCAGAAAACTTGGCACGCAGCACACACTTCCCAATCCACCAAGAAAACAATAATACCACTGCTGAATTCTGAAGCCGCTTGGAGCGGAGCGAGGGAACCTGCAACATGCACGAACCATGCGGGCGGACTGCTGGCGTAGCAGTACGACAAGAAGACGGACAAGAATGCGGACTGCTCATCGCCATGGCCATACATGTAGCACGCTGGCCATGGGTGATGGGTCTCACACTCTCTCACAAGCACCCAGTGCAAGCGCCCCAGCCATGACGGCCTGCCATGGGTGATGGATCTCTGGGTTGGTTGGAGATCGTGACTTGCAGAAGACGGCCGTTTCTGGTCGAGTCCGCGATGAAAATCATATGCCTTGTTCACACATGTCTAGCTACGCAGGTTCTATGAATCTCTGCAGCCGGAGTAGAAAATGGATAAATTAAATCAGTGGGTATATATATAAAACAAAGAGCAAACTAACAAATATTGGTCGACATGCACACTAGAGGCGTGTTTGGTTGCCCGCATCGAGCTCAACCAGGCCCGCGCGGGAAGTAAGAGGCATGTTCATTGTTGGGCCTGCATCGCACGCTTCTCAAAGCAGCCCAGAGCCTGGCTCGCTGGAAACGCTCGGATCGGCAGTTTCTTCCGAGCCAGGCTGAGTGCGGCGCGAGGTCGTGCGTGCGCCTGCGAGGTCGTGCGTGCGCCTGCGAGGCGAGGACGAGGGGCTGGCGGGAGATGGAAATCTGGCGCGCCGTCCCGGCGCCAAATCTAGCTTCACCCCCATTTCACTCGCTCACCCATAGCCACTACCCCCCTTTCTTCCCTACTACCTCACCACCGGCGACGGTTGCGATTTCAGATCTGCGCTAGAGGCGGCGACGATGGCGGAAGAGGCGGCGTTTGCGGCCGATCTGGTGCTCCCCTTGCTGTTGGCCACCGTCTGGTCGACCTTATCTGTGACATGGCTCCCCCTAAGCAGTCCTCGTCTCCGATGCCGGTAAGCAGCACCCCCTCCCCCCTTTGTTAGGTCGGTGGTTAGCCATTAGGCTAGGTGTAGGATGGATTTCCCACTGAATGAACCGTCGATATCGACTTGGTTATGGACGCACAGATGAGGGTGATAATTCAGGGAGCAACACTGATTAGTGTGATTCAGGCATGGGTCATGTTCATGCACCAGAGAGTTGTTCGTTGTCCTGGGAGACCTTTGATCCGCTATGGTCCATTGTTTATCCGAGAACAGGAAATGATCCAAAATCTGAACTACATCTACAACTGCAATGACGTTGAGCCTCTGTGGATGCTTCGAATGAAAAAAGCACCATTTGCCAAGCTTGTCGAGACCTTCAGGAGCAGGGGGCTGCTACAAGATAACATCAACACCAGTGTGTAATAGCAAGTGGCCATGTTTCTCCATGTTGTTGGCCATAACCAGAGGTTAAGGGTCATTCACAACACATTCAGGAGATCAATGGAGACCATCTCTAGGTACTTCAAGCAGGTGCTTTTTGCTGTTGGGGAGCTTAAATGAGAGATGATCAGGAGACCATCTGGCCAAACTCCACCCAAGATTCGCGCAAGCCCAAGATGGTATCCATACTTCAAGGTGAGCATTGACAATATACACTTTTCATGGCTTGATATGCTTGTATTGTTCAAGTTGAGCACTACCACAGGCTTGTGATGCCATTTTCAGGATTGCATTGAGGCAATAGATGGTACTCATGTCACTTCCCGAGTTCCTAGGTCACAGTCTGCAGCATAAAGGGGCAGGAAGCAGTACACAAGCGAGAATGTGCTTGCTGCTGTTGACTTTGATCTGAAGTTCACATATGTGTTGGCTAGCTGGGAGGGGTCAGCGCATGATGCTAACATTCTCAGTGACAACATGAGTCGAGCTGATGGGATCAACATCCCCGACGGCAAGTTCTACCTTGGAGATGCTGGCTATGCATGTCGACCGGGTATTCTTCCACCCTTCAGGAAAACCAGGTACCATCTCAACGAGTTCTCTGGTAGGAACTGTCCTAGGACTGCACAGGAGCTGTATAATCTCAGATACTCCAACCTTAGAGTAACTGTTGAGAGGGCATTTGGACCTCTGAAGAATAGATCATGGATCAGAAGCCATTCCACCCATACTCCACTCAGGTTAAGCTTTTTCTTACTTGTTGCATTCTGCATAAATGGATTCTCCAGTAGGGCTTTGATGAACACGTGCCTGAGGAGGAAGAGGTCAATCCTGACAATGTTGTTAGCTCCGGGCATGGTTTGGAGGCATTTGACAATGATGCTTGGAAGAACAAAAGGTTGGAGTGGGCAGAGCAATGTGGCTTAACAAAGGTCGGTGCAGGATTTGAAGAAGAGGAGGAAGAAGAAGAAGCAGCAGCAGCAGAAGCAGAAGCAGAAGAAGAGGAAGAGGAAGAGGAAGATCTGGTAGCAGCAACACCGAGGAACTATCCCCTATTTAGCTGATGGCTTTTAATAATTTGAACTGTCATTTGATAGTAGTTAGGATGAACTGTCATTTGTTTAACTAGCTGGCACTACATGTTCAGATTATGTGTGGTAATGTCACCACTAGTTAGAAGTGGTGACAACACGTTATGCAGGTTGCAACGAAACATCATGTCATATGTGCTCCTAATGCAACGCGGGCAACCAAACGTCGGGTCAAAAATGGTTGTCTCATGCAACTAGGTACATGCAGGCAACTAAATTATGTACATCTGTTTTTTTTTCCTTCATCCCCTCAAACCGGCTCACTAGAGCCAGGCTCGTCAGACCCGGCTCGATTGGCAATGTAACTAAACACGCCATAGAAGTCAAGACCAGAATATACATGGACAAAATATGCCGGGACACGGATTTCTGGTACACTGTTTAAAGAAATAGTACCACCGGATTGTATTTTCTTCACTACGCAGTTATCATTTCTTCATGGAATTTCATACATAAGTAGAATGGTCAACCAAGTGTAATACCCCAAAATTTCAGAATATTGTTTTTCTAATTTACCAGCATTTAAATGGATACGCGTGGAGCAATATTCACAGGTGTTTTTCGCAAATACATCAAGATAAGTATAGCAGCTAGTTGGCTATCACAGGAGCCCACTTCAATTCAGCGACCGATGATGCACAACTAGTCTTATAACTAATCACCTTGCATCCATGAGCCGAGGTGGCAGGCCGAGCCCACGGTCGCCGCGCGCCATCTCACACACAGATTCACAGATGACCAGGGGGGCCCCTGCAGCAACGTAGGACACGTGGGGGCTCACCGGCGGGGGGCCCACGCCGCAGAGTTGCGTGCCACGTGGGCCCGGCGCGTCGGTGAGCAGGGAACCCTGACACAGTCGCTGCTGCTGCCTCCTCCTCCACGCAAAGGTGTGGCCGTTCTTGATTCACACACGGACGGCATGGCGCTCACTCGCTGTAGGGCAAACCTGGCCACGCTCCGTCCTGGGATCCCCTGCGGCAGAGGATCCAACAGCAGCCTCCATGCACAGGTAAAAATCATCATCCATGGATGGGATTCAGTCTCAGGCAAGGCAAGAACCCAAGGGAAATGCACCCAGAGGTTGGAGCGTTGCTTCAGCTCACCCACAGAGGATCCGCTCTGGCAAACAGCTCAGCACTGCTAGGAACAAATATCACTTAAAAAACAAAATTCGTGCGGTCATTGGACCTATTGGTAGAGACTAGCGCTGACAATGAGGGGACGGAGGTTTATAGTCTACAATGTTTCAGTTTAGGCGAGGTCACAAAGTTGTGAGCTGAGTTAACTTAGAACACTTTTCAGTGGGGTGTGATGGATGGATCAAGGTCTGTGCCTGACTGCAATTGCAATGACCACCCAGAAAGACGGTTTTGGACCCTTCCCGGTGCCGCCTAGTTACCACTAACCCCAGTCGGAATAACACTGGTAAAAGTATTATATTTGTTGGTCTGATCTCTGCACCCATGGCATATGGTAATCTCAAGGACAGGGGCCGGGCTGACCGCTCTCTAGCTCACATTACCTCCACAAGTTACTTCAGCACCTGAGTTGTCTAACATCACCCCAAAAACAGGAGAGCTGTCTTCCATTTTTTTAGGTCCATTTCTACATCTTTACCTACTACACGTTGTGTCCTTCACGTGAGAATTTCAATGACTATGACTGTGTGGTATATACTGCACTGCACAAAACAAGTGCAAAATATACAAGAATAGGTAAATAATCAATCTGCAAAGACAAAGTGGACTTTAGGAAGATGTCGCCATAGATTTGAACCAAAGCATACAAAAATCATATAGTAAAAACACATGTCAATTATTTTGTAAGAAAAAGTCTAGAACAACTGATAAATGGTTGTATGTTGTGCATATTGTGCAATGTAAATGGTATAACGAAAATTGAATGACAATCCTCTTAATAGTAAAAAGTTGCCGGATTAGGGTATCGAAGAATCTAGAACACAGGAGAGGTATCTTTGTTTTGAGGTTTGTGCATACAATGTGGTATACTACATTATGATTGTGCCAAGTTAATTATATATGTGATGCATCATGAATAAGCACATGGTTAGCAAAGAAATATCTGTTACTACCACGATTACACAGCCAACATAAGATTCATGGTGTGTAGTTGCATTCTTTCAGGAATAAAACCACACACAACACTTGGTCACATTTTTCTTCAAAGCTAGAAAATATTACACGTTTGGTCCTCCAAGTCTCTGGTGCATAACGATCTGATACCGCAACTCGAGAAACGCTCTAATATGATGCTTATACACGAGAATACATAACAGCTATGGTACTTTCAACGGTACCCTCGGCGGTCGGTCGCGCCGATGCCGCCACGTACCAAAGCAACGCGGACCATGCTCTTTTTGCGGTCACACCCCTGTCGTTCCTTTAAAATAACCCACGCTCCACCAGTCTGACAGCGGTGTGATTTTTCTGCTGGATCCTTTCCGACCGTGCACATTCGTTTGGCCGCCCCCTAACTTTCTAATGAGTTCATCTTGCTCGAAGATGTCGGTGTCGCACGGTGGTGCGAGGTGGTCATGCTTCAAGCATTACTCTGTTTGTTATAGACTTAATACTTTGAGATGGATGCTGGATAGCGGTCTTGGGGTGGAGTTGTAGTAGTACATGAAGATAGATGTTGGTCTACTTGTAACGGACGTACTGCCTATATATTAATAATGCCATGAATAATCATCATTATTACGCGATTTTCTATCAACGGCCCAACAGTAATTTGCTTACCCATCGTTACTATGCTTATGAGAGACTAGCCTCTAGTGAACCTATGGCCCCCAAGTCCATTCATTTTATATTTACTAAAATCCTAAGAATACTTGCTGCAATTTATTTTACTTTTATTTTATCAATGTACCACTATCAGATTTAACCCTTGCAATTGGCGAGTACAAGGGGATTGATAATCCTCTTGCCTTCGTTGGGTGCAAGCATGTGTTTTGTGTGTGTAGGTACCGCTTATCTTGTTTGTATGGTGTTTTCTACTAGTTCGATAAACCTTAGTTCTGAACCGAGGGGAATACTATCAGCTACTATACTACATCACCCTTCCACTTCGGGGAAATCCCAATGCTATCACAAGTAGCGACGATGAGGAGTGGTCGCTTAGCGACTCCTTCACCAACGTTGTCAGGGGCAAGGATGCTGCCAGGGCTCTGTGGGCACCGGCGACATTGGCCGCGATGCCCCCCCCCCCCCCCCCCCCCCGCGGGGGGGCGGGGCCGCGCGCCCCCGCGGGGGGGGGGGGGGAAGCCAAACACCCCCCCGCCGCCCCCCCCCCCCCCCCCCCCCGCGGGGGGGCGGGGCCGCGCGCCCCCGCGGGGGGGGGGGGGGAAGCCAAACACCCCCCCGCCGCCCCCCCCCCCCCCCCCCCCCGCGGGGGGGCGGGGCCGCGCGCCCCCGCGGGGGGGGGGGGGGAAGCCAAACACCCCCCCGCCGCCCCCCCCCCCCCCCCCCCCCGCGGGGGGGCGGGGCCGCGCGCCCCCGCGGGGGGGGGGGGGGAAGCCAAACACCCCCCCGCCGCCCCCCCCCCCCCCCCCCCCCGCGGGGGGGCGGGGCCGCGCGCCCCCGCGGGGGGGGGGGGGGAAGCCAAACACCCCCCCGCCGCCCCCCCCCCCCCCCCCCCCCGCACTGGAGGAAGCGGAGCGGCTCCTCCGAGAGCGCTAGGTTGCGGTTGAACAAAACTCCTACGGCCCATCCGTGCCCTACCACCGCTAGAGGGACGATGACGACGACGACGATGGCATGGACGGCGACAACGATGCGGCCGGGTAGGGCGACCATTTGTACGACGTGGTCGTCCGGTACAAGTTGTAGGTTTTTATTTAATTTCAGTAAAACGGCCGAAATATCGGTCATTTATGTAAATTATGATTGGATTTTAATCACTAGTAGAAAAGGGGGCATCAGTCCCGCTTCGTAAGGGCCTTTAGTCCCTGTTCTTGAACCGGGACTAAAGAGTCGTGACTAATGCCTCCACCCTTTAGTCCCGGTTCTAACACGAACCGGGACTAAAGGCCCTCCACGTGGCCACTGCGAGCAGCCCAGGCAAGGGGGCCTTTGGTCCCGGTTGGTGACTTGAACCGGGACCAAAAGGCTTCCACGTGTCAGCAGCTGAGGTTTTTCTTTTTTTTTTAAAAAAAAGTGGCTGGTTTAGGGGTTTTGGGAGTTAATTTTAGGTTGTTATTAGCTAGCTAATAGAGAGAAGTGTCCTCTCTTATACTGCTATATATGTTCATTTCACCCGCTGATATATAATACCTCATGCATGCTCGCATCATACATCATCATATATAATAACAAGTCCTACTAATCATGCATCATCATACAACTTCCACTCGTTATTAATAACAAGTCATACGATTATCATCCTCATAGTCATCGAACCCAACCCTACATAATTTTTCTTAGCACATGATCATCAGTATCAGGTAGGACCTAAACACCCTTAAGGTAAAATAGCATAAAACAATATAGACCCTGAGTCTCCATTATGAAGAATGGAGATCATCCTGTCTCCAATTCTTGCGCTTCGCCTCCTTTTGCTTGCAAGAAGCTCCTTACGACTGTCCATACATTTTTTCCATTCTTTGATTGTCATGTCTCCACTTCTTTTAGGAATCCGGTATGGACAATTGAGATTCATAGGATGACCTGGTTGTATGTTCAAAACATCAAGGCGACCGTGCGTATACATCAGATGAGGCACACAATCATTCGGGATTATCTGTTGAAAAACATAGTAATAACTTCGTAGTTAGTAATGATGTACTAGTTTTAGAAGTATTTAAAAAAAGATGCAAGGATATCGTAATAGTAAAACATCTTACCAGGGTATCTCCATGGTAGTTACCGTAGTTCAACACGTGCACTAGTGGCATGTATTGACCATAATGTTGAGGAGTTCGATTGTAGATATTGTAATTCTCAAGATCAGTACAAAATGCGATCAGATGATTTTTCTCCTTATAAGTTAATTCGGAGCCGTCGGTGTAGTGGGTTTTGTCTACCATCTTCCGCACATTCTTTGAAGAATGGAAATAAGCTGTCAATTGAAAGAAGCTGTCAACTATTTTGAAATAAACAATATAAATTACTTAATAACTATGTTAAGCTCACATGAGGGAAGAATTGGAGGTGTATCCACAGGGACCCAAATGCCCATATTGTCTTGCTGGATTGTAGGATCACCAAGATCCATGGTGACAAGCATACCCTCATCAAAACCATACATCTTGCAAAGTGCTTCCCAATTTTTGCAACCAAAATGGGTTACACTCTCAGCATTGTACAACTTTACTTGAAAATCCACACCATGATGGGTCCTTAGGAGAATTTTTTTGGTTTCCATACTTTCATGGTCTTCAAAACCCATCCTCTCCAAGACATAGCGTCTTGCATCATGATGGGTCCTTAGGAGAATTTTTTTAGTTTCCATACTTTCATGATCTTCAAAACCCATCCTCTCCAAGACATAGCGTCTTGCATAGCATGGGATAAGCTAGAAGAATTGGAAAAGATGAAAAATACACGTTAAAATAGTTGAAGTCGTGCTTAATTACGAAAAAAACTATTGTCGTCGTTGTGTACCGTATGAACATCGAAGGTCTCCTCGAGCTTAATGCTGAAGCGCCGATCTTCGTCCAGCTCAACGAACCTGTCGCACATACCTCGGTCGTCGTGGCACCAGTCGCACTCCCCCGGGCGGTTTTCGTCGTCCGAGTACGACATTTCCGGCCTAAGTTCATAATTCAAATATTAAATATATTTACTAAAAAACCTAAGTTAGATTATTATTATTAATCACGGGTTGACTATCGGTGATGGTACGTAGCTCCTCCTTTCATTCCCGAGTGCATTATTACAACAAATTGTCTAGCACACGGGAATGAAGGAGAAGCTACCCCCACGACGGCCTGGATGATGGAGGGGGCTCCTAGATTTCTGCATAGAGTGCTCTTCAATTTTAGCATTCAAAGTAGGAGTACTTTTCCAATATGAGCATTCAATAAGCAAAACAAAATCGTAAAATAAAGTATTATTCAAATTAGCATGCATTCAATTATAACCAAAAGTACATCATCTCTTGTGTCCGTACATCGTCGAATACTCCTCGAATACTATCATACATATAGCATCGCTAATTAATACAGCTAGAACCGTAGCGCCCGACGGGTATCGTCGCGGGCGGTGGACACCCAAGGATAAGGAACGATCACAGGATCATAGATCCAGTGAGATCCCTGAAGAACCTACCAGGTATTGTCGAACCTGCCAGGTATTGTCGAACCTGCCCTCCAACGCAACCATGTAGCGACGGACGTGCTCGTCCTCCTCGCTGACACGGTGACGTACCACCTCTGTGGTGTCCGGAAGCCTCGGCACCGTCACTGGCCCACACGACCGCCACCAAACAAGGATCGGGTAAACAACAGGCTGCCTCCTCACCAACCTACGTCCCCCAGAAGGTAGCACCTCCCAATACCAGCCCGGCGGAGCCCAGTCCCGAACATGGCCCTGATCAAGCAGGCCTCCACCACCGCCGAGTCGACGGCGACGAGGATGCGGGATAGGCATCGTCGACGTCGATGCGGTAACTACTTCTATATATAGTTAAATAAAGTAGTTTTATTAATTAAATCAACTAGTTCAACTACTAAGCACTTACTATAAATAAATAATGTAGTACTTATTAAAAATAAACTGCTTTTATTAAGTACTACTTACTAAAAATAAACTGGTTTAACTATAGTTCCATTATTTTTCTAACTAATTTTCCTATACATACACAATAAATTGACAAAGAAAATACTATGAACAAAAAAATCATTAAAATTCATGATCAAAATTAGAACAGAAAAAAATCATATAAATTCTATGAACAGAAAAAAATCATACAAAAATTTGACATTTAAATTACTTACACAATATGAAAAAAAATTGACATCTAAATTACAACAGAAAAAAATCATAAAAATTTGACATCTAAATTACAACAGAAAAAATCATAAAAAAAATCTAACAGAAAAATCTATGAACTACACATCTAAATTACTACACATCTAACAAAAAAATCAATGAACTACAAAAAAATCATTAAAATTCTATGAACAAAATTAGAACAGAAAAAAATCATAAAAATTCCATGAACAAAAAAAATCATAAAAATTTGACATCTAAATTACTTACACAATACGAAAAAAATTGACATCTAAGTTACAACAGAAACAAATCATAAAAATTTGATATCTAAATTACAACAGAAAAAATCATAAAAAAATCTAACACAATATGAACAAATTAATTATACAATCTGGAAAAAAAATCTAACAAAATTACTACACATCTAACAAAAAAATTATTACACATCTAAGTTACTACAGACATCTAACAAAAAAATCTATAAACTACAAAAAAATCTAACTTACGGCGACGGCGACGGTGACGGCGAGGTGCGGCGCGGGGCGGGCGGGGCGGCGACGGCGTTGGGGCGGCGCGGGCCGGCGCGGGCCGGGGCGGGCGGGGCGGCGACAACGACGGAGCGGCGTGGAGACGGCGATGGGGCGGCGCGGCGACGGCGACGGGGCGGCGCGGGACGGAGAAGAGATTGAACTAGGGATGGGCGATTCTGAATTTTCCTAAGTGCTACTTATATACCGAAGGCATTGGTCCCGGTTTGTGGCACCAACCGGGACCAATTCCCCCCTTTAGTCCCGGTTGGTGCCTCCAACCGGGAGCCTTTGGTCCCGGTTGGAGGCACCAACCGGGACTAAAGGGTGGGCATTGGTACCGGTTCGTAGCACCAACCGGGACCAATGCAGCCCTTTAGTTCCGGTTGGCGCCACCAACCGGGACTAAAGGCCCTGTGCTACCTGCGTCGCGGCCCGAAAGTTTAGTCCCACCTTGCTAGCTGAGGGAGCTCAAGAGTGGTTTATAAGCCCAGTCCCGCTGCCCTCTCGAGCTCCTCTCAAATGTAGGCTTACGGGCCTAAACNGACGGCGAGGTGCGGCGCGGGGCGGGCGGGGCGGCGACGGCGTTGGGGCGGCGCGGGCCGGCGCGGGCCGGGGCGGGCGGGGCGGCGACAACGACGGAGCGGCGTGGAGACGGCGATGGGGCGGCGCGGCGACGGCGACGGGGCGGCGCGGGACGGAGAAGAGATTGAACTAGGGATGGGCGATTCTGAATTTTCCTAAGTGCTACTTATATACCGAAGGCATTGGTCCCGGTTTGTGGCACCAACCGGGACCAATTCCCCCCTTTAGTCCCGGTTGGTGCCTCCAACCGGGAGCCTTTGGTCCCGGTTGGAGGCACCAACCGGGACTAAAGGGTGGGCATTGGTACCGGTTCGTAGCACCAACCGGGACCAATGCAGCCCTTTAGTTCCGGTTGGCGCCACCAACCGGGACTAAAGGCCCTGTGCTACCTGCGTCGCGGCCCGAAAGTTTAGTCCCACCTTGCTAGCTGAGGGAGCTCAAGAGTGGTTTATAAGCCCAGTCCCGCTGCCCTCTCGAGCTCCTCTCAAATGTAGGCTTACGGGCCTAAACTCACTATATGTGCATGTGGGCCTATTGGGCCTATAGCGGGCCTGAATCCTGGCCCATTGTTGGGTTTCTAGTCGTATTCAGGCCGTGGTAGCCCTTTAGGTGGCACTTTTTTTTTCTTTGAATTGTTTATTTTCTTTTGATTTTTGCTTTTTTTATATTTTTTTCATTAGCTCAGATTAATTATGATCTTTCTAATTAATTATTTATTTTCTTTTATGATATTTTTTTTGCTATTAAAGTTTGTAACAAAATTCTAATTACTTATTTATGTTGTTTTATGATAATTCTTTTTGTTTTTAATGTTTTGAACATAATTCTAATTGCTTATTTGTTTTCTTTTATGATAATTCTTTTTGCTTTTAATGTTTTGAACAGAATTCTAATTACTTATTTATTTTCTTTTATGATAATCCTTTTTTCTATTAAAGTTTGTAACAAAATTCTATATAATTTTAGTTTCAATAATACTAGAGGTTTATAAAAGTTTTTCGTGATTCCTTCAGTACCAATTCTAAGGCTGTTACAAAGGCACCTTATTTAGTACAGGTTTTAAGGCTGGTGCCCCACGAGGACCTTTTAGTACCGGTTCGTGCCATGAACCGGGAAAAGAGTTTTTTAGTTGATTCTTTCTGCAGCTGTTTTTTAGTCCCACCTCGCCAAGCGAGAGGCACTCGCAGCGGTTTATAAGCCCCGAGTGCAGAGACGACGAGTGCAGAGACGATGCAGAAGAGGCTCAATGCTGCACGTTGCTTAGCTTTAAGCCTTGAGGAATAGGGTAGACTGCACGGAGCTATGTGCAGTGCAGTTTACACTATTCCGAAAGGTTTGAAGCTAATTAACGAGCATTGCGCCTTTTTTTATTTTTAAAGACTTATTACAACTCAGAAATAAATAGAAAAAAATAAATATAGCATAAAAGAAAAAACTATATAAAAAACTACTTAGAAATAAATAGAAGAAAAAATAGTTGTGATTAACTTTACTAAAAAAATGAGCATAGATGTGCTTATAGAGAAAATTAGACCTAAATTCATAATAAATTTCTACTAACTTCAGAGAAATTCAATATGAATTTAGGTCAAATTCCCTGTATAAGCGGCAAATTCTACTAACTTTGAGAGGAGCACAACAAGGCTGAGAGGGAGGGGCTTATAAACGGGTGTGAGCGCCCTTCGGTTGGCGAGGTGGGACTAAACAACCCGTTAGTCCCGGTTCGTGCCACCAACCGAAACTAATGGGCTGCCATTGGTCCCGGTTTGTCCCACCAACCGAGACCAATGGTGGTGGGCCAGGAGCGAGGCTCATTGGTCCCGGTTCGTCCCACCAACCGGAATCAAAAGGTCCAGATGAACCGGGACAAAATGGCCCACGTGGCCCGGACGGCCCCCGGGGCTCACGAACCGGGTCCAATGCAACCATTGGTCCCGGTTCTGGATTGAACCGGGACTAATGGGCTGACCCGGCCTGGACCATTGCCCCCTTTTCTACTAGTGAATGAATTCCGTCGTGTTTGATTAAATTTTGTTCGATTTATTTATATAAGCTTTAAAATTTATGTGGCTAGCTTTTGATATCTGGCTAATGCATCCGCGTCAGTGGACTTGTCCCCTTGTCCACGAATGGATGTGATGTCCGATTTGCGGGTCAGCGTTGAGATGCCCTAAGCATAAATGCAGTGTTAAATCGTGTGTGATGTGCGCTGGTCTGGAACAGGGCAGCGGCCAAACAAAGTGTAGTGACCTAGTCATAGCCCGGTGTGGTGCCCTGCCGTGGGGATTCCTCTGATACTTTGGTGTTCTGGTGGAGCATATTTGTTGTTGTGTTTGAACCTGAACCTGTTGTTGTTTTTTGCTCCGTAGGCATCTCATCATTGAACTGGACTTCCTTTCTGGCTGATTGATTTGACATTTTGATTCGAGAGAAAAGTGTCGTGCTTGTAAATGTTATTTCCCATGTGAGCATACGTGTAAAGGATTTTGGTGGGGAAGAAAAGGGAGATTCCAGCGTCGTGCCTAGCATCTGCTCCCCTGGCTGCAGGGGCAAAGTAGAGTAGTGATGTCTCGGCTGTGTTGTCGTTCGGATTTTCGGTCGCATGCATCTTCAAACGGGACGGTAAAACTAACCTTGTACGTACTAGTTGTTTCTTGCGTCATTGGGCTCGATCGTTTTCACACACACACACACGCCGGCCGAGCCTGAATCTCGCCCCCACCACCCGCGCCAGCCGCGGCCCGTGATGACCCAGATCGGGCCCGCACGGGCGGCCAAGACGGCACCCGCACGCCTGTGACGGAGCTCCCATCGTGGCGACGCCACGCCGTGCGCCAGCGATCACCGTTGCCGCGATCGAGGACGCCGCAGTGAAGACGAGCACCGGAGAGTCACCAACCGCCTGAGATCTCCCCATCAAAAGAGCAGCTGACGAGGGGCACGAGCCCCGCCGCCGCCGGCTCCGTGCAGGCTTTGCCTGCCGGAGGCCACCGGCGACGGCGAGGGGGTGGATGGGATGGGTGGGGCGAGGAGAGGCCGGGGAGGGGGGGGTGGGAGCCGCCGCCCGTGTCGCCCCGGGAAGGGAGCGGCGCGGGGGCAGATGGGATCGGAGGATGCATGCATGCATGGATGGCATGATGATCTTCCCAACATATCTCAATCATGTACCTTCATTTTTCTTGAGGGGGCCGTTTCTATATTTTGATTAAGAAGCCATGCATCACACATATCCAAATAAGATGCATTCCTGTACCTTCGCGTGAAATGTTTGCCACCGGTGGCCCGTGGGTGCTACGTACATGCATGCACATATGTTTGGTGACTTGATTGTTTGGTGGATGTCACGGGTTGGCATGTATGCAGTAAATCGGAGCGCAACGACGATGACAGTGCGGTGACATGTTTCTTTGCCCTGCTGTGCTGTGCTGTGCTTCGCTTGCTTTTTTGTCTGCTTCGTGGTGGGGCAAAAATGGCGGTTGATGCGTTCATTCATTCACCTAGCTTTGCTATACATCTATTTGGTCGTGCATGTGCCCTACCTAGCTCGTGCCGCACATGAAAGTATGAAACATTCCTACTAAGCCTACCGAGTTTCTTGGAGGTGTACGCGGGCTCGAGGGACCAGTGGACGACGTCTATGGTGAAGCGGTGTTTCATCATACACATGGATGGTGACAGATCTCGATGGCATGGCGCCCTGGAGATTAGGAGTCTGATGTGCGATGATGGACTCGCGCAGGAGGTCGACGCTGTCTGG
>LR880972.1:1015443190-1015456528 GCA_904067115.1 Aegilops sharonensis
GAGGAGAGGCCGGGGAGGTGGGGGTGGGAGCCGCCGCCCGTGTCGCCCCGGGAAGGGAGCGGCGCGGGGGCAGATGGGATCGGAGGATGCATGCATGCATGGATGGCATGATGATCTTCCCAACATATCTCAATCATGTACCTTCATTTTTCTTGAGGGGGCCGTTTCTATATTTTGATTAAGAAGCCATGCATCACACATATCCAAATAAGATGCATTCCTGTACCTTCGCGTGAAATGTTTGCCACCGGTGGCCCGTGGGTGCTACGTACATGCATGCACATATGTTTGGTGACTTGATTGTTTGGTGGATGTCACGGGTTGGCATGTATGCAGTAAATCGGAGCGCAACGACGATGACAGTGCGGTGACATGTTTCTTTGCCCTGCTGTGCTGTGCTGTGCTTCGCTTGCTTTTTTGTCTGCTTCGTGGTGGGGCAAAAATGGCGGTTGATGCGTTCATTCATTCACCTAGCTTTGCTATACATCTATTTGGTCGTGCATGTGCCCTACCTAGCTCGTGCCGCACATGAAAGTATGAAACATTCCTACTAAGCCTACCGAGTTTCTTGGAGGTGTACGCGGGCTCGAGGGACCAGTGGACGACGTCTATGGTGAAGCGGTGTTTCATCATACACATGGATGGTGACAGATCTCGATGGCATGGCGCCCTGGAGATTAGGAGTCTGATGTGCGATGATGGACTCGCGCAGGAGGTCGACGCTGTCTGGTGTCGTGGTAGCGTCGGCGGCAGCTAGACCGGGCAAGGTCGATGCAGCAGTACAGCTTTGAAGATGGATTGGTGGCAAGTGGCTGCGGCGACCTCATACCCAGCAGGCGTCCTGGTTGAGGAGCACGCCAGACTGGTGGGTGCCCATACCCGGCAGGCGTCCTGGTTGGGACCTCAGGTCTTAGATGTTAGGTCTGGCTGCGATGTCTGTTTGGTATTAGGCCCAGGCTATCAGCGCCCCTTCATCAATTGGATAGGTGTAGCGACAGTTATTGCTTAGATGGTGGCTTTAGTCTTACTGTTATATGACTTTGTAAGATCTTGTGAGAATAATTAATAAAGTGGCCGCATGCATCGCCCAGATGCAGAGGCCGGGGGCCCTCCTCCTTTTTTTAAAAAAAAACTACCAAGTTTCTGTAGGTGTCCTCTGTAGGCGTTGCTCTCTCCCTTCCTCTCGCTGCGCATTTGCTCATGGACATTCTATGGCCCTGTTTGGTTCAGCTGTGGATTTCTAAAAGCAGCTGTGAAAAATCTGCTGTGGAAAAATAGTTGTGAAAAATCTGATGTGAAAAAATGTAGGTCATTTGGCAAACCAGCTGATACATCTTTCTCAGATTTTGGTCCGCAGCGGAATCAGATTTTGGAAAGCACGTCCTGGGCTGCTTCCACTTTTGGTTCAGATTTTGGCAGCGGATTTCTGAGATCAGATTTTGCTGAGTTCGCCCTTTGGTTCAGATTCTGCTGCGCGGTAGCGGAATCCGTCGATAAAAACTAAACCAAACAGGGCCTATGTCTCTCCCTTGGTCCATTGCATGCATGATAACTGGCCCACTGCTCACGTGTCCTTAGAGGCAGGCACCGGCTGTGCTACATGGACAGAGCCTTACAGGGTTTTACAAGGTTCGTTCAAGGTGGCAAATTGTGATTGGACAAAGGGATGGGAGGGGCTCCACCCACCTGAAAATCGGGGCGGGGGGAGGGGGGGGGGGAGGGGGGGCATGTTTAGTTGATTAGGAAGGGGTCTGTAGAAGCCTGCATGACCCTGTACGTCTAGCATTTTTGGACCTGAAAATCAGGGGGAGGGGGGTGGCATGTTTAGTTGATTAGGAAGGGGTCTGTAGAAGCCTGTAGGACCTTGTACGTCTAGCATTTTTGGACAGACACTCGTAGCCGTGGCGTTTCCCGAGGAAGCCGTGGCATCTTGCGCTTGTCCTCCTTCCTCAGGCCAGCTAGCTGGTCCTCCCAAGCCAAACCCACCCTCCGTTTCTCTTTCGTTTCTCATGATGCATGCAATGTGTGATGTACTCACTCCGTTTTTTTTTAATTTGCATATAAGATTTGGTCAAAGTCAAACTTTGTTAACTTTAACTATGTTTATAAAAAAATTATCAAGATTCACAATATGAAATCAATATTGCTAGATGCATCATGAAATTAATTTTCATATTATATAATTTTAATATTGTAGATGTTGATATTTTTTTTTTAAAGTTGATAAAACTTTACAAAATTTGACTTTGACCAAATCTTATATGCAGACAAACCGAGGGAGTATGTCAGTATGTGTGGACGGCGAAACAGGAAGGCATGCACGTCCGTCCGTCCGTCCGTCCGTCACGGGCCTCCAACGCCTGGCTGCTGCCAGCCATCTTCAGGGACAAACTACCGCCCCTTCATGCATAGCGCGTGGTAGAGCTAGGGGGGTAGTATGTCTGAGCGTACGTGACATGCATAGAGCCGCACGCAAACGTGACAGAACGCATACTAGTATGCTACATTCCACAGTAAGCGTATTCAACATACGTACGTACGCAGGTAGATTGCACGTGGCCAATGGCCAGTACCGTACCCCCCAGTAGGTCTCTGCGTGAGGGGCCATCAGAATCAAGTCGATCGGCGAGATCCAGTGAATCGACTAGATGCATATGCACGGGTCGGTCAGCAGCCTCATGTGAGCGTCATGTTATGTTCCTACGTTTGTAGCCACACGCCGCATGGATCCTCTTTGGAATGTCTATAAAGTACGAGCGCATGTAATTTTCTTTCATCTCTTTCCTCCTCTACAAGAAAAGTTCTTCTCCTCCTGTCGGCGCCACCATCGATCCGCCCCATATCGTTCTTGTTAGATTCAGCGTCTTGGTTGGGGCTGTGTGACAACGACGATATCCCTTAGTAGGAATAATGCCTCCCATGTTTCCAATGTCTACTACAACAAGGTTTGTCCGGCTCCGATGATGGAGGGGCGATGACGGCGGCGCACCTTCGGCTCACTTCAGTGTAGTCGTCGCTAGGTGGTCCATGGACATGGTTGTAATTTTTATTACCTCAGTTGTTCTTTGTACTATCATGATTGAAAATGAATAGATTGGAAGTTTCTCCCAAAAAAGAAAAGAAAAACCTATAAAGTATTTTAATACTTTTACTCTCTCTGCTTTAATATATAATGTGTATTAAAAAATTTAAACCAGATGTTTGTATGCTTGATCAAGTTTATAGAAAATTGTGTCAATATCTATAAAACCAAATAAATAAAATATGAAAATATGTTTCATGATCATTCAAATAATAGTGATTTCGTGTTGTAGGTATTGACTGGCAAAAGAGCATGTGCGTTGCAACAGGGAAAAAAATACCGCATGCTCTTAATCATAATCAGAATGAATCAAGTGTACTATAAGTTCCGATGCAACATAGGCCTCGATCATGGTTTTGTTGAAGGAGGAAGTAGAGAAGTTTTCAAGCAGATCAAGAAAGAAAAGGGTGAATTAATTTGCTAGTCTCGTTTTGGATTTGGAGAAACAGACTTTTTGCGCATCATGTAAAACTTTGTAATACTAACTATTTTGCACACATCTTGTGATATGATTAAGTGACATCCTCTAAAAAATACTCCCTCTGTCCTAAAATATAAGAATGTTTATAACATTATACTAGTGTAAAAAACGTTCTTATATTATGAGACGGAGGGAGTACGATATCTAAGCATGCGTGTAGGGCCATCCGGCCGATGAGGATCCCGTTTGAGATGGTGCATGACGGTGACAGTGCGTTGCTTTGGTCCATGTATGATGTGTCCCCTGCCGCCGGAGCAGCGCTCGCGTCTGCCTCCATGATTGAAGTGAACCACCCCACCCCCACGCACGGAACAAATCGATCGAGATCTCACGGACCGACGCCGTGAGACATACACATGCATGGACACGGGGAATGGGAATAGCCGAGAGGGGGGTTGTTGTTGGAATTTGCTAGTGGGCTTTTGGCCCAAAGCCCAACTAAAATTCTAAAATTCTTTTGGCCCATTCATGCACACATGTAAGTGGAGTGAGTGAGGCTAAAGTTTAGTCCCATCTCATAAGTTGAGAGAGAGTTGCACCTTTTTATAAGGTGAGCTCTTCTACCACTTGTATGAGCATGAGAAGAGGAGACCTACACGCGCGCTCCTCCTCCTCGCTCGCCTCGCCACGCCGCGACGCGCCGCGCCGCGGGTTGCGGGATTGAGCCGAGGACGGAGCTATGCACGTTGTCGTATGGTTTCTCACCAGCGCTCCAGATCATTGCGCCGCCAAGCAAGTCTTCTCCATCCCTCCTTTCGGCGTGCACCGAGAGAAGGGACAGCAGGCCTTCGGAACCCCGCCTCTCGTGATCCTGTACGGGAGAGGGGCGATCAGGTTTTTGGGGCAGCGACGACTTCGCGAACGACGACTTCTTCCCCGACCTCGGCAACCTCATCCTCGACGACATGGGCGACAACGTCAACGCCGGCGGTGCTGCTCCCGCTGCACCGTATGTGATTCTATCCTTCCTGTTCGAGATCGTGGTAGAATTCATGTTTCTAGTATGTGATCTGTTCATCTGCTATGCTAGTTCGCATGATTAGTTTAATCTCTGCTATTGCTGTCATGATCTATTTCCTATTTATTCGGAATAAATCTCGTAGTAATTTGCTCATATTTCCAACAGTTGTGAATCCTCATTTTTATATTTGATTGAGAAGCTGTGAAAAACACACACACACACAGAGAGCAAAATAAGATGCATCCTCCTCGCTTGCTAGCTAGGTGCCTAGGTGATCCACAACCACCTCTACGGTGGGTGTTACGTACATGCATGCTTGCATGCACATATGTCTCATGTTTGGTCTATCTATCGGCTGTACCACACAGTTATATATGTCTGCCACGGGTTGACAGGCCATGTATGCAGTGCACAGTAATAAATCGGAGAGCTACTGTGGGATGGATTGTTTCTTTCCTCTGCTTGCCTTGCCTTGTTGCATGCTTGGTGGTCCTACTCGTACATGGGGTGAGGGTCATGTTCACCTAGCTCAGCTATGCATCTCCAGGGCCGGCTTTGGCTCGTGCATGCAGTGCAGTGCAGTGAAGTGAAGGGGCGACGCAGCGAGGCAGGACATGAAACATTCCTGCTTAAGCCAAGCCCAACTGCTTAACCTACCTTATTACTCCCTCTGTTCGGAATTACTCGTTTAAGAAATGAACGTAGCTAAATGTATTTTAATTATAAATATATCTATTTTTGTGACAAGTAATTCTAAATGGAGGGAGTATATAGAAGTACCTAGTTTCGGTGTGTACGTGTACTTATAATCTGTGTGGGGTCCATCCTTCGCTTGTATGCACGCAGCGCGCGTAGCTTCGTCTCCGGTCTGAGCCTGTCTCGTTGGGCCCCACAGGCTTAGGTCCACAGACAGTCGTCGGCGTCGCGCTTCCTGAGGGAAGCCGTGGCATCTAGTTACTGCTGGTCCTGCCAACTGCCATGGCAAGCCTGCTGAAATCTGAGATGGGCTCTAGGCCCATATTGCAATTTCTGAAAAATCTTTAAGGGCCCATGTGGGTTATATGGCACTAGGTGTGGTGGAAAGTTTAGTCCCACCCCGGAAGTGGAAGGAGAATTGGAGTGGTTTATAAGGGTTTCTCTTCTACATGCTATTGGAGCTTGAGAAGAGAAGAGGCCCTCGCGTGCTCCTCCTCCGCCGCCGCCCGCCGCGGGTTGCGACTGCTCGAAGCCGACAAGAAAGCCGCCGAGGACGCCGCTGTTTGCTTTCATATTAGCAGTTTTGTCTACTGTTTGCTTAGTCAATGCCATGCTAGTGATTTACTCGTGGATTAATTTAATCGAGAAATTGCCTATTTACTCAACAATCCAAAAACCTATTATGTGTAGGAATTTTTCGGCAAGTGGCTTTGCCGCTGCACTGAAACCGGATAAGTTTACCGGTACGTATTTTAAGCGTTGGCAGACAAAGACCACTTTATGGCTCACGGCTATGAACGTGTTCTGGATCACCGGTGTGTCCACGGGAACGATTGCTCCTGAACAGGAGAAGGCGTTTAGGGAGGCAACCACTGTGTTTCTCGGAGCAGTTCTTAGCGTGATCGGAGATAAACTGGTCGACGCATATTTACATGTGCATGTCGCCAAGGACTTGTGGGAGGCGCTCGAATCTAAGTTCGGGGCCGCCGATGCAGGGAGCAAGATGTATATTATAGAGCAGTTCCACGATTACAAGATGGTTGAGAACCGTCCTGTACTGGAGCAGGCTCATGAGATAATATGCATTGTTAAGGAGCTTGAGCTTCTGAAGTGCGAGTTACCGGGCAAGTTTGTCGCGGGCTGCATAATCGCTAAGCTCCCCAATTCCTTGTGGAACTTTGCCACCACTCTGAAACATCAGAGGCGTGAATTCTCTGTGGAGGATGTCATTGGCCATCTGAGTGTCGAGCAGAATTCAAGGGCAAAGGACTCGCATGGAAAAGGGGCCGAAGGAACTTCTGTCGCCAACATGGTGAACCAGAAGAACTTCAACTCTCATAAGCCCAAGGGAAAGAACGGTGTCCAACACAATACCGACTTTAAGAAGAAGGGTAAGAAGACCTTCAAGAAGAACAAGAAGGATGAGGGCTGCTTTACTTATGGTTCGGTTGAACATTGGGCCAACAAGTTCCCAAACAAGAATAAGAAGTCAGGACAGGACTCCAAGTCTGTCAACATGATTGTGTGCAACAATGAGAATGGTGCATCTGTGTACGGTAATCTATTTACTGTTTTTTCAGTGTTTCAGCCCACCGATTGGTGGGTGGACACAGGTGCAAGTGTTCATGTATGTGCTGACATTTCATTGTTCACTTCTTACCAGGTCACAGGTCACGGGTCCGTATTGATGGGGAATGGTGCGAGTGCTTCTGTTCATGGTGTTGGCATGGTCGATCTGAAGTTTACTTCGGGAAGGATCGTGCAGCTGAAGAACGTGCAGCACGTCCCCGCCATCAAGAAGAACCTCGTTAGTGGCTCCCTTCTATGT
Organism: Aegilops sharonensis; assembly: GCA_904067115.1. Classification (NCBI taxonomy): domain Eukaryota; kingdom Viridiplantae; phylum Streptophyta; class Magnoliopsida; order Poales; family Poaceae; genus Aegilops; species Aegilops sharonensis. Next base: position 1,015,450,239 of record LR880972.1, read on the forward strand.
AGAGAAGGGTTTAAGTTAGTTTTCGAGTCTAATAAATTAGTTGTTACGAAATATGGACTCTTTGTTGGAAAAGGTTATGAGAGCGGAGGGATGTTCCGCCTTTCCCTCGCAGATTTTTGTAATAAAGTCGTGAACCATATTCATTCGAATGTTAATGAATCTGAAGTTTGGCATTCACGTCTTTGTCACATTAGTTTCGGTGTTATGACGCGGCTAGCCAAATTGGATTTAATCCCGAGTTTCACTTTAGCCAAAGGTTCTAAGTGTCTATCATGTGTGCAAGCTAAGCAACCTCGCAAGCCTCACAAGGCCGCGGAGGAGAGACACTTGGCACCATTAGAACTCATACATTCTGATCTTTGTGAGATGAATGGTGTGTTGACTAAAGGCGGAAAGAAATACTTCATGACATTAATAGATGATTCCACTAGATATTGCTCTGTATATCTGTTAAATACTAAAGATGAGGCTCTACACTACTTTAAAATCTATAAGGCAGAAGTTGAGAATCAACTTGAAAAGAAAATGAATCCGGTCAGATCGCGGTGGAGAGTACTTCTCAGGTGAGTTTGATTCCTTCTGTGCGGAACACGACATTATTCATGAGAGGACGCCTCCCTATTCTCCCCAGTCAAACGGGGTTGCCGAGCGGAAAAACCGTACTCTAACTGATCTAGTTAACGCCATGTTAGATACATCGGGTTTATCCAAGGCATGGTGGGGGGAGGCTATATTGACGGCATGTCATGTCCTGAATAAAGTTCCTACAAAGGATAATGAGATCACTCCCTATGAGAAATGGGCAAAGAGAAGGACAACACTCTCGTACTTGCGTACTTGGGGCTGTTTGGCGAAAGTCAATGTGCCGATCCCCAAAAAGCGTAAGCTTGGACCCAAGACTGTGGACTGCGTTAATTTGGGCTACGCTAAGAACAGCGTTGGCTATAGATTTCTAGTAGTGAAATCTGAGGTACCTGACCAGAAGGTCGGTACAATTGTCGAGTCTAAGGATGCTACATTCTTTGAGGATATTTTTCCCATGAGAGATATGCAAAGCACTTCTAGACAGGAATCTGAGGAGACTCCTTAGCCTGCCATTCCTATGGAATATTATGAACGAACACATGATGAAAATCCTGAGGAGGATGACGAGGAAACCCTTGGTAGGGGCAAGAGACAAAGGACTGCAAAGACCTTTGGTGATGATTTGTTCGTGTACCTCGTGGATGATACTCCCACTTCTATTTCAGAAGCGTATGCCTCTCCAGAAGCTGACTACTGGAAGGATGCGGTCCGCAGCGAGATGGATTCCATCATGGCTAACGGGACATGGGAGATCACTGAGCGTCCCTATGGTTGCAAACCATTGGGATGTAAGTGGGTGTTCAAGAAAAAGCTTAGGCCTGATGGTACGATTGAAAAGTACAAGGCTAGGCTTGTGGCCAAGGGCTATGACCAGAAAGAAGAGGAAGATTTCTTCGATACTTATTCACCTGTGGCTAGACTGACCACCATTCGAGTATTACTCTCGTTGGCGGCCTCACATGGTCTTCTCGTCCATCAAATGGATGTCAAGACGGCTTTTCTGAATGGAGAGCTAAATGAGGAAATCTACATGCAACAGCCAGATGGCTTTGTGATAGATGGTCAGGAAAGAAAGGTGTGTAGGTTGCTGAAATCTTTATGGCCTGAAGCAAGCACCTAAGCAATGGCATGATAAGTTTAATACAACTCTGACATCTCTTGGCTTCGTTGTTAATGAAGCTGACAAATGTGTATACTATCGCCATGGTGGGGGCGAAGGAGTTATACTGTGCTTGTATGTTGATGACATACTGATATTCGGAACCAACCTCAAAGTCATTGAGGAGGTTAAGTCGTTTCTGTCTCAGAACTTTGAGATGAAGGATCTTGTTGTGGCTGATGTTATCTTGAACATCAAGCTACTGAGAGATAATGAGGGTGGGATCACACTTCTGCAATCCCATTATGTTGAGAAGGTGTTGAGTCGTTTTGGATATTCGAACTGCACACCATCTCAAACACCATATGATCCTAGCGTGTTGATTCGAAAGTCCAAAGGCATGGCTAAAGATCAATTGAGATATTCTCAAATCATTGGTTCACTGATGTACCTAGCGAGCGCAACGAGGCTTGACATCGCGTTTGCTGTGAGCAAATTGAGCCGATTTGTTTCCAAACCGGGTGATGTACATTGGCATGCTGTTGAAAGAGTTATGCGCTATCTGAAAGGTACTATGAATTATGGACTTCACTATACCGGAGACCCGTCGGTACTTGAAGGGTATAGTGATGCGAATTGGATCTCTGATGCTGATGACATGAAGGCCACAACAGGGTATATGTTTACTCTTGGAGGTGGCGCTGTTTCCTGGAAGTCTTGCAAGCAAACGATCTTAACGAGATCGACAATGGAAGCAGAATTAACAGCATTAGACACTTCTGGTGTTGAAGCAGGATGGCTTCGAGATCTTTTGATGGACCTGCCACTGGTTGATAAACCGGTTCCGGCTATCCTTATGAACTGTGATAATCAGACTGTCATCACCAAGGTGAAGAGTTCAAAGGACAACATGAAGTCCAACAAACATATAAGAATGAGATTAAAAGTTGTCAGAAAATTAAGAAACTCCGGAGTAATAGCGTTGAACTATGTCCATACGGCTAAGAATCTGGCAGATCCCTTTACGAAAGGGCTATCACGTGTAGTGATAGATAGTGCATCGAGGGAGATGGGTATGAGACCCACATGAGTTACCATGGTGGAACCCAACCTATGTGATCGGAGATCCCGTGAAGTAGGACCTGGGAAAACAAGCCAGTGGTGAACTGAGGAGAGTAACTTTACTAACCCACTCCGTTGGAGATGCAATACTCTCGGAAACTGTATGGAAGGATGACTACTGTCTTAATGTGTTCCAAGGCTTATATGTATAAGCAAGACGCTATCCTACAGAGCGATCTTTGGAGGAACATACCTATGTGAGCCCGACTGCTAGTCACGGTCTATGAGATTGGGGTGATCTCTAATAAGCTTATGAATAGGCCAGGAGTGTGACTTATATGCTCCACCCGAGGGGTCAGCCTTCGGCAGCCCAGTACTAGTAAGACATGGGGTGAAACTTCTTTACGCCAAACTAATAATTCAAGGCATAGTCCATTGTTCAGTTGTGAAGGAGTGTAGCAACTTGCTCTAGGTGAAGCTCAACCTTAACAGGTCTTCATTGAAACACTAGTATATCAAAACAGTATTTGGAACAGAGGACACAATGGGCCCTCGAGATCTAGTGGGGGATTGCTGAAATCTGAGATGGGCTCTAGGCCCATATTGCAATTTCTGAAAAATCTCTAAGGGCCCATGTGGGTTATATGGCACTAGGTGTGGTGGGAAGTTTAGTCCCACCCCGAAAGTGGAAGGAGAGTTGGAGTGGTTTATAAGGGTTTCTCTTCTACATGCTATTGGAGCTTGAGAAGAGAAGAGGCCCTCGCGCGCTCCTCCTCCGCCGCCCGCCTCGCCACGCCTCGTCACGACGCGACTCGGGTTGCGGGAATGAGCCGAGCCGAGCTCACACCTATGCGCTTATTTTTGCCAGTCACTAACGGAGAGGTTCTGACAGCAGGGCCATGATCTGAGACGTCGGATCGTGGGCTGTCACGAACTCGGACGTGGGTCAAGCCCACGTCTCTCCACGCTGCTGTGTCTATATAAGTGTGTTGTGTCCCCTAACCCTATCCGCCACGAACAGATCACATCTGCTCACGCGCACGACCACCGTCGTTCCTTTGCTGCTGCTGCCGCCGGTGACTCCATCCCGTCCGCCGCGTACACGGTCGACGGGAGAGCAGGTCTCTGAAACCACGCCCTTCTGGTTCCTGTACCGGGTGAAGGGCGAATAGGTTTTTGGGCAGCGATTACGCGCCTGCTCGCTTCCGATCGTCTACTTCCTCTACGTCTGCGTCGCCTTCATCATCACCATGTCCACCGACGCCGACCGTGCCGCCGCCGAGAAAGCTGAAGCCGACAAGAAGGCCGCCGAGGACGCCGCTGCTGCCACCAAAGCCGTGGCCTCTGCATGGCTACTGGAGGGTATAACTCGTTTATCCCGCTCCTGATTATTTTCATATTAGCAGTACTAGCAGTATGTGTAGATTTGTCTACTGTTTGCTTAGTACGTGCATGTTTAGATCAAAGTCGGTACATCATCAACTTAGTCAATGCCATGCTAGTGATTTACTCGTGGATTAATTTAATTGAGAAATTGCCTATTTACTCAACAAAGCCAAGCTACCTCGGTTTCTCTATTTCGTTTCTCAGGAAGATGCATGCAAGCAGCTCGACGATGACGGAAGTACAATCCGTCGGCCGGCGGAAACGCCGGCATGCACGTAGGTACGGTCGTACTACGTCCGTCCGTCAGGGCATCTGCAGCCGTTGGCCCCCCTAGGACGCATACAAATCGCCCCTTGGGGGCGAGCCGGCGATACACTCGGCGCTGGGGGCGGTTTTGCGCCTAGACGTCGCCCCCAGTCGCCGAAATTGGCCCATTTTGCAGCCCAATTTCGGCGAATAAACGGCCCATATGGGCGAGAATAGACCCATATTCGGCGTGGTTTCGCCGTGTCTCGGCGTTCAATTATCAACACAATTATTCCTTATCACATATTTCATCATAGAAAAATCAAATACTTCAACAAAATACTACAACAACAAATAGTTCAATACAAATTATATAGTTCAACAAGTAAAAACTCGTATTTCATCACGCGGCGTCCCCCTTGAGCCTCCATAGGTGCTCAATCAGATCTTTCTGCAGTTGATGATGCACCTGTGGGTCTCGGATCTCCTGACGCATACTGAGATAGGCAGTCCAAGTTGCCGGTAGTTGGTGATCAACTTCGGCTAGAGGACCCTGCCTGTAGTATGGTTCAGTGTCAAACACTGGGTCTTCTTGCTCGCTCTCGATGATCATGTTGTGCAAGATGACACAGCAAGTCATGATCTCCCACATTTGATCTTTCGACCAGGTCTGAGCGGGGTATCGAACAACAGCGAATCGAGATTGGAGCACACCAAATGCCCGCTCGACATCCTTCCTGCAAGCCTCCTGAAGCTTCGCAAACCAGGCGTTCTTGCCTCCTGCCATAGGGTTTGAGATCGTCTTCACAAATGTCGACCATCTCGGATAGATGCCGTCAGCTAGATAGTACCCCTTGTTGTATTGGTGCCCATTGATCTTGAAGTTCACTGGAGGAGAATGGCCCTCAACGAGCTTGGCAAAAACAGGAGAGCACTGCAGCACGTTGATGTCATTGTGAGTTCCTGGCATACCAAAGAAGGAGTGCCAAATCCAGAGGTCCTGTGTGGCTACCACCTCAAGCACCACACTGCAACCGCCTTTGGCGCCTTTGTACATCCCCTGCCAACCAAATAGGCAGTTCTTTCATTTCCAATGCATGCAGTCGATGCTTCCAAGCATCCCAGGAAATCCTCTTGCTGCATTCTGGGCTAGGATCCGAGCAGTGTCTTCCGCATTGGGTGTTCTCAAGTATTGTGGCCCAAACACTGCCACCACTGCCCGACAGAACTTGTAGAAACACTCTATGCTGGTGGACTCGGCCATGCGCCCATAGTCGTCGAGTGAATCACTGGGAGCTCCATATGCAAGCATCCTCATCGCTGTTGTGCACTTCTGGATGGAGGTGAATCCAAGAGCGCCAGTGCAATCCATCTTGCACTTGAAGTAGTTGTCGGACTCCCGGATGGAATTCACAATCCTGAGGAAGAGCTTTCGGCTCATCCGATAACGGCGCCGAAATGTTCTCTCGCCATGAAGTGGAGCATGAAGGAAATATGCCCTAGAGGCAATAATAAAGTTATTATTTATTTCCTTATATCATGATAAATGTTTATTGTTCATGCTAGAAATGTATTAACCGGAAACATAATACATGTGTGAATACATAGACAAACAGAGTGTCACTAGTATGCCTCTACTAGACTAGCTTGTTAATCAAAGATGGTTGAGTTTCCTAACCATAGACAAAGTAGTTGTCATTTGATTAACAAGGTCACATCATTGGTTGAATGATCTGATTGACATGACCCATTCCATTAGCTTAGCACCCGATCGTTTAGTATGTTGCTATTGCTTTTATCCATGACTTATACATGTTCCTATAACTATGAGATTATGCAACTCCCGTTTACCGGAGGAACACTTTGGGTACTACCAAACGTCACAACGTAACTGGGTGATTATAAAGGAGTA
>LR880972.1:1015460066-1015487221 GCA_904067115.1 Aegilops sharonensis
GAGCATCGGCGAAGTAGTCGGAGTAGAGCATGCAGTAGCCTTGCAGACGATCCCGGTTCTTTGCTTTCACCCGCCCCGGCGCCGAGCCACCTCGACGCGGCTTTTCATTGCTCGCCAGCAGCTGGGCGAGGGCGGCGAGCACCATCAGATGCTCTTCTTCCTAGACGTCGGCCGCAGCTTCCTCCTCCAGTAGCGCGGCGAGCTCTTCCTCCTCATCCGAGTCCATCGCCGAGACAGTCAAAATGCCGAACACCTTGCGCTCGGTGGGCGTGTACCCGCCGTTAAACCGCGTCTCCGCGGCCGGAAACGGCGGCCGGAAACGCCCAGCTGCTGCGGGAGGGGCTGCCGCGGCGAACCGCTGCTATTTTCCGGTGGGGAATGGCTATCTAGCGGAGTAGGCCGGCGGCCGTCGCCGAAGTAGTCAAACTTTTTACCAGGGTTGAGATGGTGACAAGCAAACCAGTTGGACTGACGGATGCAGTGTGGATATTCGGATTTGACATGAGGCGATGACTACGCGGATCAGAGACGCTGATGGAGGCAACTCGATCAGATGAGGGAGGGGTATGGTTAGCAATATGGTGGAGGTGGAGGTGTCATAGTGTTGTGGGTGATAGAAAGATCAAGTGGTTGGTGACGTTGGGTATGTATATACGGTTGGTACCGGCGTCCCTTGCCAGGCACAACCCAGTTGACAAAAAAGTGCATATGTCGATTGTAGATGGATCGAAGTGTGAAGAGCCTTTAGGGAGGGGCGAGGGGAGACATGATTTTTTTCTCTAAACATAACAACCAATAGTGTTGCTTTTATCACTTTATTATTTGGCTAACAAGCGCCCTTCAACAAAAAAATCTTGTTGGCTAGACTATTAATTTCATGTACGAGAAAAATCCCTAATGAATCTGTATTGTGAGGTATTTAGATATCAATGTGTTTCATCTAGAAATGATGTTGTGTATTTATAGAACCTATTATTCATGTAAACGAAAAGTTCCATTGCCTTTCTCGAGCATGTCCAGTTGTAGGTTCGTAGGTTAGGGCAACAAGGCATCTTATACTCCTTAATATAAGGAAGTCAACCATACTGTGCCAACGTGCATGGGGTCCACCGCACCATTCCATGAAACGAAGCATAGTTGTACACTGACTACTTATGCTGCAATAGCTAGTTTACAAACTAACTCATGAAAATGCATACATTCTAATAGATTGTGTTAGTTTGGATTGGTTAGAGGGGTTCTTATGCATGCTGGATCAAGTACTCCCTCCGTTCTCTTTTATAATACGTTTTACACAGTTACCATAAAAGTGAACAAAGGGAGTAACTAAGAAAAAATGACTGCTAGAATGAAGAACAATGTCAACTTGGGTTGGTGCCAACTCAAGAAAAAAACTTGTTGACACCTCATAACCTTTCTAGAATTTTATGTTACTTCGAACTAGGCTAGATAATTCGAATTTACAAATCGCAATGACAATATTGTTACCTATGCATTGTAGATTTTTCTACAAATACATTTATCGATTTAAACATAGGTGTGCACACAGATGTATACTAACATAGACATGTAGTAATACAACATCAAAGAGACACAAATTATTCACCATGAATACAATTTTCACTCTCATGCTTTGGTTACATTTAGTCAACAAAATTGTGCATACTTACTTTATGAGAAAAACACACTTAAATGGTAAAAATAATTATAGTCTCCACTGGTGTATTTGTAATAATAAACTTTGGGTTATACAATAATAAATTTCACTTTAATATTGCCAATGCATTTGTATGGCTAATTTTGTTGGATATATTAGGGGAATTACACTAAGATTTCAAAATTAAGGTTATATTTTACTAGAAAATCTAGTTAATTTTTTATTAAAAATAACTAATAAACGATATAAAAATGTTTAGTATAATTAGATGAGTACTACTCATAAATAACAAGAACCGAGCCTAGCTCGGTTATGTAGGCCTGGACTGGTTCACGCGGCCTTGCCAAGTTTGATCCCACTATGGGACGAGTTCGGGTATTATCATATTTATGAATAAAAAATAAATAACACAAGCATTTTCAAGATTAAATAAATCTATAATTTCCACCTTGTTTTTGATGATCCCGGTTCTTTGCTTTCACCCGCCCCGGCGCCGAGCCACCTCGACGCGGCTTTTCATTGCTCGCCAGCAGCTGGGCGAGGGCGGCGAGCACCATCAGATGCTCTTCTTCCTAGACGTCGGCCGCAGCTTCCTCCTCCAGTAGCGCGGCGAGCTCTTCCTCCTCATCCGAGTCCATCGCCGAGACAGTCAAAATGCCGAACACCTTGCGCTCGGTGGGCGTGTACCCGCCGTTAAACCGCGTCTCCGCGGCCGGAAACGGCGGCCGGAAACGCCCAGCTGCTGCGGGAGGGGCTGCCGCGGCGAACCGCTGCTATTTTCCGGTGGGGAATGGCTATCTAGCGGAGTAGGCCGGCGGCCGTCGCCGAAGTAGTCAAACTTTTTACCAGGGTTGAGATGGTGACAAGCAAACCAGTTGGACTGACGGATGCAGTGTGGATATTCGGATTTGACATGAGGCGATGACTACGCGGATCAGAGACGCTGATGGAGGCAACTCGATCAGATGAGGGAGGGGTATGGTTAGCAATATGGTGGAGGTGGAGGTGTCATAGTGTTGTGGGTGATAGAAAGATCAAGTGGTTGGTGACGTTGGGTATGTATATACGGTTGGTACCGGCGTCCCTTGCCAGGCACAACCCAGTTGACAAAAAAGTGCATATGTCGATTGTAGATGGATCGAAGTGTGAAGAGCCTTTAGGGAGGGGCGAGGGGAGACATGATTTTTTTCTCTAAACATAACAACCAATAGTGTTGCTTTTATCACTTTATTATTTGGCTAACAAGCGCCCTTCAACAAAAAAATCTTGTTGGCTAGACTATTAATTTCATGTACGAGAAAAATCCCTAATGAATCTGTATTGTGAGGTATTTAGATATCAATGTGTTTCATCTAGAAATGATGTTGTGTATTTATAGAACCTATTATTCATGTAAACGAAAAGTTCCATTGCCTTTCTCGAGCATGTCCAGTTGTAGGTTCGTAGGTTAGGGCAACAAGGCATCTTATACTCCTTAATATAAGGAAGTCAACCATACTGTGCCAACGTGCATGGGGTCCACCGCACCATTCCATGAAACGAAGCATAGTTGTACACTGACTACTTATGCTGCAATAGCTAGTTTACAAACTAACTCATGAAAATGCATACATTCTAATAGATTGTGTTAGTTTGGATTGGTTAGAGGGGTTCTTATGCATGCTGGATCAAGTACTCCCTCCGTTCTCTTTTATAATACGTTTTACACAGTTACCATAAAAGTGAACAAAGGGAGTAACTAAGAAAAAATGACTGCTAGAATGAAGAACAATGTCAACTTGGGTTGGTGCCAACTCAAGAAAAAAACTTGTTGACACCTCATAACCTTTCTAGAATTTTATGTTACTTCGAACTAGGCTAGATAATTCGAATTTACAAATCGCAATGACAATATTGTTACCTATGCATTGTAGATTTTTCTACAAATACATTTATCGATTTAAACATAGGTGTGCACACAGATGTATACTAACATAGACATGTAGTAATACAACATCAAAGAGACACAAATTATTCACCATGAATACAATTTTCACTCTCATGCTTTGGTTACATTTAGTCAACAAAATTGTGCATACTTACTTTATGAGAAAAACACACTTAAATGGTAAAAATAATTATAGTCTCCACTGGTGTATTTGTAATAATAAACTTTGGGTTATACAATAATAAATTTCACTTTAATATTGCCAATGCATTTGTATGGCTAATTTTGTTGGATATATTAGGGGAATTACACTAAGATTTCAAAATTAAGGTTATATTTTACTAGAAAATCTAGTTAATTTTTTATTAAAAATAACTAATAAACGATATAAAAATGTTTAGTATAATTAGATGAGTACTACTCATAAATAACAAGAACCGAGCCTAGCTCGGTTATGTAGGCCTGGACTGGTTCACGCGGCCTTGCCAAGTTTGATCCCACTATGGGACGAGTTCGGGTATTATCATATTTATGAATAAAAAATAAATAACACAAGCATTTTCAAGATTAAATAAATCTATAATTTCCACCTTGTTTTTGATGATCCCGGTTCTTTGCTTTCACCCGCCCCGGCGCCGAGCCACCTCGACGCGGCTTTTCATTGCTCGCCAGCAGCTGGGCGAGGGCGGCGAGCACCATCAGATGCTCTTCTTCCTAGACGTCGGCCGCAGCTTCCTCCTCCAGTAGCGCGGCGAGCTCTTCCTCCTCATCCGAGTCCATCGCCGAGACAGTCAAAATGCCGAACACCTTGCGCTCGGTGGGCGTGTACCCGCCGTTAAACCGCGTCTCCGCGGCCGGAAACGGCGGCCGGAAACGCCCAGCTGCTGCGGGAGGGGCTGCCGCGGCGAACCGCTGCTATTTTCCGGTGGGGAATGGCTATCTAGCGGAGTAGGCCGGCGGCCGTCGCCGAAGTAGTCAAACTTTTTACCAGGGTTGAGATGGTGACAAGCAAACCAGTTGGACTGACGGATGCAGTGTGGATATTCGGATTTGACATGAGGCGATGACTACGCGGATCAGAGACGCTGATGGAGGCAACTCGATCAGATGAGGGAGGGGTATGGTTAGCAATATGGTGGAGGTGGAGGTGTCATAGTGTTGTGGGTGATAGAAAGATCAAGTGGTTGGTGACGTTGGGTATGTATATACGGTTGGTACCGGCGTCCCTTGCCAGGCACAACCCAGTTGACAAAAAAGTGCATATGTCGATTGTAGATGGATCGAAGTGTGAAGAGCCTTTAGGGAGGGGCGAGGGGAGACATGATTTTTTTCTCTAAACATAACAACCAATAGTGTTGCTTTTATCACTTTATTATTTGGCTAACAAGCGCCCTTCAACAAAAAAATCTTGTTGGCTAGACTATTAATTTCATGTACGAGAAAAATCCCTAATGAATCTGTATTGTGAGGTATTTAGATATCAATGTGTTTCATCTAGAAATGATGTTGTGTATTTATAGAACCTATTATTCATGTAAACGAAAAGTTCCATTGCCTTTCTCGAGCATGTCCAGTTGTAGGTTCGTAGGTTAGGGCAACAAGGCATCTTATACTCCTTAATATAAGGAAGTCAACCATACTGTGCCAACGTGCATGGGGTCCACCGCACCATTCCATGAAACGAAGCATAGTTGTACACTGACTACTTATGCTGCAATAGCTAGTTTACAAACTAACTCATGAAAATGCATACATTCTAATAGATTGTGTTAGTTTGGATTGGTTAGAGGGGTTCTTATGCATGCTGGATCAAGTACTCCCTCCGTTCTCTTTTATAATACGTTTTACACAGTTACCATAAAAGTGAACAAAGGGAGTAACTAAGAAAAAATGACTGCTAGAATGAAGAACAATGTCAACTTGGGTTGGTGCCAACTCAAGAAAAAAACTTGTTGACACCTCATAACCTTTCTAGAATTTTATGTTACTTCGAACTAGGCTAGATAATTCGAATTTACAAATCGCAATGACAATATTGTTACCTATGCATTGTAGATTTTTCTACAAATACATTTATCGATTTAAACATAGGTGTGCACACAGATGTATACTAACATAGACATGTAGTAATACAACATCAAAGAGACACAAATTATTCACCATGAATACAATTTTCACTCTCATGCTTTGGTTACATTTAGTCAACAAAATTGTGCATACTTACTTTATGAGAAAAACACACTTAAATGGTAAAAATAATTATAGTCTCCACTGGTGTATTTGTAATAATAAACTTTGGGTTATACAATAATAAATTTCACTTTAATATTGCCAATGCATTTGTATGGCTAATTTTGTTGGATATATTAGGGGAATTACACTAAGATTTCAAAATTAAGGTTATATTTTACTAGAAAATCTAGTTAATTTTTTATTAAAAATAACTAATAAACGATATAAAAATGTTTAGTATAATTAGATGAGTACTACTCATAAATAACAAGAACCGAGCCTAGCTCGGTTATGTAGGCCTGGACTGGTTCACGCGNACGAACCGGGACTAAAGGTCTCAACCCCATTAGCACCGGTTCGTGCCTCAAACCGGGACTAAATGTCTAATCTTTAGTCCCGGTTTGAGGCATGAACCGGGACTAATGGGCATCGGACCCTTTAGTCCCGGTTCGTGCCACGAACCGGGACTAAAGGGCACAGGTTCGTGATTGAACCAGGACTAATGTGAATATTGGCCCGGAACCATAGCCCTGTTTTCTACTAGTGACTACAGTAGAAGCATATGATATGCATGGGCCGGCCGGTCACCCTCGTGTGAGCGTCAGGTTATGTTTGTACGTTGGTAGCCACACGCCACATGCATCTTCACCGCAAAAAAAACTATAGGTTATTTGTAACTGCTTTATTATCTCTTTGGACAATGTGTCTAGACCAATGTCTGTGCACACTCAATCCTTATAATAAAACCTTGTTTGCGCCGATAAGGATATATGCAAATGTCTCACTTTGATTTTTGTTATTTGTTTGCTTAAAATGGCAAATTTACCTATAGACTGGTCGAGCGGGTAGCAAGTGAAATTTATTGAGCGTCGCAGGGATGGAGACCGGGAGTGCAACGGCTGGAAAACTAATGGATGTTTCTGCTGCTGTTCATTCTTCCCAAGCCGATGAAGATGATTCTTCTGTTTTCCCGTTTCTTAGTTTTTGTTGCTCTTAGAGTAGCTTCTGGCTTAGTCTATGTCATCTTATCTTTTCAGAAGTTTATGTCACGGGGTTGTTTGGGTGAACTGCTTCCCCCTCCCCCCACCCAGGTTTGTTTATGAACCTATTTGCCCGACATCCTTTTGGAGAACCTGCTAAATTAGTTGCTGGTAGTAGAAGTTGTTTAGGTGATGTCTAGACACCTTTTTGTTTCCTACTGTGTTTTCGTAAATGAAATCGGAGGGAATACCCTCTTTTGCTAAAAAAAACCTATAGTCAAACTTTTTACCAGGGTTGAGATGGTGACAAGCAAACCAGTTGGACTGACGGATGCAGTGTGGATATTCGGATTTGACATGAGGCGATGACTACGCGGATCAGAGACGCTGATGGAGGCAACTCGATCAGATGAGGGAGGGGTATGGTTAGCAATATGGTGGAGGTGGAGGTGTCATAGTGTTGTGGGTGATAGAAAGATCAAGTGGTTGGTGACGTTGGGTATGTATATACGGTTGGTACCGGCGTCCCTTGCCAGGCACAACCCAGTTGACAAAAAAGTGCATATGTCGATTGTAGATGGATCGAAGTGTGAAGAGCCTTTAGGGAGGGGCGAGGGGAGACATGATTTTTTTCTCTAAACATAACAACCAATAGTGTTGCTTTTATCACTTTATTATTTGGCTAACAAGCGCCCTTCAACAAAAAAATCTTGTTGGCTAGACTATTAATTTCATGTACGAGAAAAATCCCTAATGAATCTGTATTGTGAGGTATTTAGATATCAATGTGTTTCATCTAGAAATGATGTTGTGTATTTATAGAACCTATTATTCATGTAAACGAAAAGTTCCATTGCCTTTCTCGAGCATGTCCAGTTGTAGGTTCGTAGGTTAGGGCAACAAGGCATCTTATACTCCTTAATATAAGGAAGTCAACCATACTGTGCCAACGTGCATGGGGTCCACCGCACCATTCCATGAAACGAAGCATAGTTGTACACTGACTACTTATGCTGCAATAGCTAGTTTACAAACTAACTCATGAAAATGCATACATTCTAATAGATTGTGTTAGTTTGGATTGGTTAGAGGGGTTCTTATGCATGCTGGATCAAGTACTCCCTCCGTTCTCTTTTATAATACGTTTTACACAGTTACCATAAAAGTGAACAAAGGGAGTAACTAAGAAAAAATGACTGCTAGAATGAAGAACAATGTCAACTTGGGTTGGTGCCAACTCAAGAAAAAAACTTGTTGACACCTCATAACCTTTCTAGAATTTTATGTTACTTCGAACTAGGCTAGATAATTCGAATTTACAAATCGCAATGACAATATTGTTACCTATGCATTGTAGATTTTTCTACAAATACATTTATCGATTTAAACATAGGTGTGCACACAGATGTATACTAACATAGACATGTAGTAATACAACATCAAAGAGACACAAATTATTCACCATGAATACAATTTTCACTCTCATGCTTTGGTTACATTTAGTCAACAAAATTGTGCATACTTACTTTATGAGAAAAACACACTTAAATGGTAAAAATAATTATAGTCTCCACTGGTGTATTTGTAATAATAAACTTTGGGTTATACAATAATAAATTTCACTTTAATATTGCCAATGCATTTGTATGGCTAATTTTGTTGGATATATTAGGGGAATTACACTAAGATTTCAAAATTAAGGTTATATTTTACTAGAAAATCTAGTTAATTTTTTATTAAAAATAACTAATAAACGATATAAAAATGTTTAGTATAATTAGATGAGTACTACTCATAAATAACAAGAACCGAGCCTAGCTCGGTTATGTAGGCCTGGACTGGTTCACGCGGCCTTGCCAAGTTTGATCCCACTATGGGACGAGTTCGGGTATTATCATATTTATGAATAAAAAATAAATAACACAAGCATTTTCAAGATTAAATAAATCTATAATTTCCACCTTGTTTCGACTCGTGGTATAAAATTTGAGAGTTTTGCTTAACTACAAAAACAAGGTAGATCGCTGCGTAAACAATAAAACCAAGATTTTAATACTTTTAGTAAACATAAATATTAACTAAATGAGGAGTCATACTATTATAATAGTGACACCCAAAGAGAAAGTTAAAACACTAACTTGGAAATAATAGAGTTCATTATGTGATAACACAAACAATGAAAGAGAAGTGTAATAATACTAATCTGGGTGTATTAGTATAAATGAGAAGTATGGGTTATTAAAGATAATATAAAAGGAGTTGAGTGGAAAATTAAACAACTTATTAATAGGTTAATCACATAAACAATTTAATTGTATTATTATTGTGTTATTGTATCTAGCTGGTATGAAGCACAAAGTATGTATTGGTATGAATTATGAAGCTTCGAAACAATCGGCGCATATCTTTAATTTGACTATTCCACAATGTTTTTAAAATGTAAAAATATCAAAAAATGATCAGTATCAATTATATTCTTGGTTGCCTCAAAATGTATGTGTACGAACAAGTAGTATCAAGGTATCTATTAACTTCTTTTTCTAATTTGACTATGTATATCGGGAGCAAAATGCCACCCCTTGGCGAGCGTACGTACACACGTTGACATTGTGGCTGGGTACGTACGTTATAGCCCGTGCCCGGCCTGGCCCGGCCCAGCCAGGCCCATTCCCAGTGAAGAGACGGATGGACGGATCGATGAGAGAAAACCTGCCGGGATCTCCCACGGCTCCCCATGAGAGAGCAACATAATAAAACAGATAAGACACAGAGAGAGAAATATTGTAGGCGCAACTTAGGCTAGTCATAGTGGGAGTAACATAGCTAATAACATAGATGCCACATAAGCAAAAATGGTGATGTGTCAAGTAGTTAATGAGGAGAGAGGCCAATAGAGTAACATAATATGTTACCATCACATAACGCTTTCCAATGCTTAATGAGTCTACAAAGTAATAAATGATGACATCAATATTACCACATCTATGACACTACCCACAGTGGGAGTAACATCACACATATGTAGATAAAATAAATGATGTGGCAAGCAATAAATGAAGAAAGAGAGGGAAGTGGTAACATAGCTAGTTCCTCCTTTCCGGTTTATAGGGCTCAAATCTGATATCTCATCAACCAAGGCACATGGTGAGTGGTGGAATGTATCTCGTGCTTTACAAAACTAACCAAACTAAATTGATGCATTAATTAGGATCAACTGCAGTGCATGCATGCTGGGCCACTAGATGAGTAGTAGCATTACATGCATTGGTGAATTTCTTTTTAATTCTTGCGTGCGAAGATTTAATGCGCCTCGAAATCTCAAAAGGAGATGGAGATGAGCCCTTTAAATTGGAAAAATGAAAATTTTGAGATAAGCCCTATAAACTGGAAAGGAGGGAGTAGTACACATATGCATGTTACTAGTCTACTCCCTCCGTCCGGTGAAGAGTGTACATCTAGAAATTTTAGGACAAATTATGGAATTGAGTAAACAATGCATTGGATAGGTGCAAGCCACCATCTCTCTTCTTTAATTACCCAATCCCCAATGAGCTAAGTGCATGTAGAAACTAAGAAGACCATGTATAGATTGCTATTGGTCTTAATTATCGTGTGATAAGAGAGAAGTATTTTTTTTCCTACTTTAAAATGCATTGGAAAGATAGAAATACACTTTTTTATGGACAAAATTTGTAGCTAGATGTACACTCTTTACCGGACGGAGGGAGTATGTAACTACACACACAGAGATGGAGGAGACAAATTAGCAAGCCGGCTAGCTACAAAACACCATTATTAATCAGAGCGCTCAAGTGCTATGTGTGCCCACACCACGCTAGCAGGCATAATTGTACGCGGGAGAATCTAGTAGCTAGCTAGAGAAATGTTTTTCTCCCAGCCAACAACTCCGTGGAATCTTAGTTCTTCGAGCAAATTATAACTCTAGGCTCTAGCTAATTGGTACTGGTTGCTAGCATTAGCATTAGGGCATCTTTAAAGCGGATCCTTATATCGCACGCATTCAAGCCGGATCACGTTGTTTGGACACAATTTGTCATCCAAAGATGTTTCGTATCGGTCTGTGAATCAGTCGCGTTGTCTATTTTTCCACAAACCAAAATTAAATTAGGGGGCTTTACGGGAGTCCAGACCGCTATCATGTAGGACATCCACAGTCCCAGCCCATCCAAAATCCCACCCAAAATACAGTCGGGACCCACGTCTCCATCCTTCCCTCTTTCTCTTCATCCGCTACCTCCCTCACAGCCATCGCTGCTTTACCACCTAGATGCCCGCCAAGCCCTTCCCGGACCTCTGCGACCTCCACCATTACACCCAGTCATCACGTCGCTTGTCCTTCGCTGTCGGTCCACACCTCTCATCCATTTGTTGCGCAGGTACCATCCCACCTACGGGGATCACCATAGGCAAGTGTTTGACGAAATGTTCATGCTAATTTTTGTGACACTTGTTTCAAGCAATGGATTTGGACATGAAGTACATTTACGAGCACTACGTTGAGATGTCTGACGACTCAACTAAGAGGAGGATTATGCAGATTAAATGGTGATGACGCATGCGGTCCTTCCAGACGCGGAGCATGCAGAAGAGCATGTTCACAATTTCAAGAGATTGTTCAAGGGTCATCAGATGCTGAATCGAAACAGGGCAGGGGGGCATTTGACGCTGATGGCCGACTACTTTGCCCTCGATGCCCTATTCGTGGACAATTTTAGCCGTGCTTTCATGTGCGAAAAAGTATCTTTGATCACCTCTACAATGTTGTCCGTTCTTACGATGACTATTTGAGATTGAAGAAGGATGTCGTATGAAGGATTGGATTCTCTGGTTACCAGAAGTGCATGGCTACATTGCGGATGATTGCACATGGCACGACCGCAGATTCGTGAGATCAGCAGCTTCGGATGTCTGACAGCACATGCGGAGACGCCATGGTCAGATTTTCTACTGCGGTGGTTTGAGGTGTTTGAATCTCGGTACTTGAGAGAACCAATTGTTGCAATCATTGAGAAGCTCTTGGTAATGTCAGAAGCAAGAGGGTGGCCAGGTTTGCTCGGATCTCTTGACTGCATGCACTGAAAATGGAAGAACTGCCCAAAAGCTCTACATGGGCAATACCAGCGTCATGTTAAGAAGTCCACCATCATTATTGAAGTAGTTGAACCCATGACCTCTGAATTTGGCATGCTTTCTTAGGCATGTCAGGGTCTCACAATGACATCAACATGCTCCAGCGGTTTTTATTGCTTGCTAAGTTAACTGAAGGGTAATCTCCACCTTTCAACTATACTATCAATCGGCATCAGTACAACATGGGCTACTATCTGGCTCATGGTATCTTTCCTCCGTGGATTAGCTTCGTCAAGACCATCTCTGATCATGTTGGTCAAAAAAGATCTCACTTGCCCAAGGACAAGATGGGGTTAGAAAGAATGTCGAGAGGGCATTTGGAGTGCTCGATGCCCGTTCTGCTGTTGTTCGTGGACATGCTAAACAATGACATTTGAAGATGTTGTGGGAGGTGCTGACATGGTGTGCGATCATGCACAACATGTTGTGGATGATAGTGACGTCAAAAACTGCACACCATGATATTGGAGGATGAGGGTGAAATGTTGGCGTAGGTATAAAATTTGAGAACATGGGTGGTCCTATCCAGCTTCCACATCAGAATCCATCCACGTTTAATGAGTTTGTTCATATGCATCAATAAATTCGGAATTGAGCAACTCATGAGCAGCTAAATGAAGATTTCATTGAGCATTTGTGGGCGGTTAGAGCATCTACAACCACCCCCTACCCTCCCCAAAGGGTCGGACGGGTTGCCCGGTTAGTGACCGGACGAGAAAACGCCACCAACCGGACTGCACAAATCAAGCCCAAACGCACGAACAGACGGACACTCCTAATATCCGTCCCATGTCTAGGGCGGATATGGGGAGGCCTAGACGCTCTGCCAAGGCGGACCCATCCCGAATCCTATGAAAATTAACTAGTTCTCAGCATGGACCAAACTCCTTTCGCCCCTCCTCCATTTCTCCCGCCTCCGTGCAGCCGCCCACCCCTCCTTGCTCACCATCCCCGCCTTGGCGGCGGATAGTTACAAAGCGGATAACCTTGACCGGAAGGAGTGTCGTAGGCAACGCGCGCATGAGGCGGCGGAGAAGATAGCGGTGGGTAAGGCAACTACGGACGCGACCTTGGTGGCCGCTACTGAGGACATGAACCCGATGCAGGCCAATCTATAGGTAGTGGCCACGGAGACAAACAAGAAGTTTCACCGTTGCCCTACTCCGTTACGCCCTCCCATTTGAAGGGTATCCCGGATTTGAGCTTTTCACAAGCCGTCGCTGAAGCGGACATGATGGCCGACTCGCCGGAGCTCCAAACGCATCAACCAACCGTGCCAAAAAAACCGGCAAGTGATAGGGAACAAGTGGGAGAAGAAGAGGGTGGCGCTTGAAGGTGTGGCAAGCAAAATGTGTGCCTCTTTGACAGGCATTTTTTATGCTAAGGAGGTGAAGAAGGAGAAGAGGTACAAGATGTTCATTGATGTGCAAAGGGAGAAGATGGAGTTCGACCGGGAGAGGTTGATCTTGGAGAAGAACAAAGTGGAATTGTAGAGGCAAGAGAAGGTTGCCAAACAGGAGCTTGAGCAAACGGTGACAATGTGTGGTCTTGAGCTCGAGAAAGAGAGGTTGCGGCTTGCAAGAGACGTGGGGGAGTTGAGGATGATGTTGCAGGACATCAACCTATTCGATGAGGAAGGGAGGTAGTGGTTGCTCCGTATGAAGAAGAGGATCAATGACTGCGAGGAATGAAGTCATTGATTCATTCGTGTATCGCTTATCTATGTATGAACTATTGAATTTTATTTTGGCATGTACCAAATTTATTCAGGCTACACTATCTTTATGTCGTTGAATGTATGATGATTTTCCATTGTATGATCGTCGTGCATGGGTTTGCATAGATTTGGATATTAGGGAGTGTGGTTGTGGAGATGGCCAAATGGGAACGTGCCCGGCGCCATCCACGGACGCGTCTTCGGGCATATGGGGGTCACGTTTGCTACTTGTGGTTGTAGATGCTCCTAAAGGGGACACCTAGAAGATATGTGCTAGTTGAATTCAAATTTGAACTACTGCCTCCATTTCAGAATGTAGTGTGTAATTTTTTTGTACAGTCAATGCTCACAAACTTTGAATAAGTTTGTAGATAAAAAGATTTACATCTAAAATACCAAACATATATCATTAGATTCAGCATAAGATGTAGTTTCAGTTTTTTAAATATATTTGGTATTGTAGATATGAATAGTTTTCTCTATAAACTTGGTCAAAAACATATAAATTTTGACTTTCAGAAAAATCTATACGCACTATATTATGGAACGGATGGAGTATTGTAATATTAAATTAGAACTACTATTGCATTTGAAAGTTTCAATCATCGATGATTTAATATGTTGTGATTTTTAGCTTGTGGACTTCAAAAGAATAGGTGAAATTTCAAAGGACAGGTTGGCTCCATCATCACTGTCCTTCCACGAACAAAAAGTGTGTCCATTTTGAGGGTCGGCGAGGAAGAGGCCTTAGAGCAAATCTAGCAGACCCCTTATATCGCAGACCCTTATAGTGTGTTTACTATCACTGGTAGAAAACATGGCTTTCGTTAGGGCCTAGCCAGCCCATTAGTCCCGGTTCAGTCACGAACCGGGACCCATGGGGGAATTCGTCCCGGTTCAGTCACGAACCGGGACCCATGGGGGAATTCATCCCGGTTCGTGAGCCCAAGGGGGCGGCCGGGGCCTCGTGGGCATTGGTCCCGGTTCGTTTCGACCCATTTGTCCCGGTTCTAGGCACGAACCGGGACCAATGGTCCTCGCTCCTGGCCGACAATCATTGGTACCGGTTCTTGGCTCGAACCGGGACAGAAAGCTGGGCTTTAGTCCCGGTTTATACCACGAACCGGGACAAATGAGTTGCCTATATATACCCCATCGCCGACGCAGAGCACTCCACAGTGCTCTGTTTTTTGCTGGCCGGCGAGGGAGGGGGCATTGGGTGCTCTAGCTCACCTCCCATGCACATGAGGTGTTCGATGAAATGCCCGAGCCACGCTAGTTAAGCTTTCTCCTCTCGAAGCTCGACCTCCGAACTCCATTTATCCCAAGATTTGTCTAGGTTTATATTAGCGGTCCTTCATTCCGTCACGCCCCGTCCCCGTCTTCACCGCCGCCGATCGCCCGCGCCGATCTCGTCGCCAGCACCACCGTGGTGAGCCTCTTGGTGTTATCTTCTTTCTGAAAGAAAAAAATCTTACTTTACATAGATACTTGTCTAATTTTCTTACTTTTGACACACATAATTATATATAATGCACGCAGATGAACCAGCAATGGATGTACGGTGACAGCCACACCTCCGAATACATTAAGGGCGTGCATGATTTTCTCGAAGTGGCTGAGGCAAACAAGCAGAATGGTTTTATGCCTTGTCCATGCCCTGAATGTGGGAATACGAAGTCTTACTCTGACCGGAAAATCCTTCACACCCACCTGCTTTACAAGGGTTTCATGCCACGCTATAATGTTTGGACGAGGCATGGAGAAATAGGGGTTATGATGGAAGACATCGAAGACGAAGAGTACGATGACAACTGTGCCCCCTGAATACGATGATGCTGCTGAAGATCAAGAGGAACCAGACGATGTGCACGATGATGTTGCAACGGGGGAAGCTGCTGAAGATCAAGAGGAACCATACGATGTGCCCGATGATGATGATCTCCGCCGGGTCATTGTCGATGCAAGGACGCAATGCGAAAGTAAAAATGAGAAGCTGAAGTTCGATCGCATGTTAGAGGATCACAAAAAAGGGTTGTACCCCAATTCTAAAGATGGCAACACAAAGCTCGGTACCGTACTGGATTTGCTGCAATGGAAGGCAGAGAATGATGTGCCTGACAAAGGATTTGAGAAGCTACTGAAAATATTGAAGAAGAAGCTTCCAAAGGATAACGAATTGCCCGACAGTACATACGCAGCAAAGAAGGTCGTATGCCCTCTAGGATTGGAGGTGCAGAAGATACACGCATGCCCTAATGACTGCATCCTCTACCGCGATGCGTACAAGGATTTGAACGCATGCCCGGTATGCGGTGCATTGCGTTATAAGATCAGACGAGATGACCCTGGTGATGTTGACGGCGAGCCCCGCAGGAAGAGGGTTCCTGCGAAGGTGATGTGGTATGCTCCTATAATACCATGGTTGAAACGACTGTTCAGAAACAAAGAGCAAGCCAAGTTGATGCGATGGCACAGTGAGGACCGTACGAAAGACGAGAAGTTGAGAGCACCCGCTGACGGGTCGCAGTGGAGAAAAATCGAGAGAAAGTACTGGGCTGAGTTTGCAGGTGACCCAAGGAACGTATAGTTTGCTTTAAGCCCGGATGGCATTAATCCTTTCGAGAAGTAGAGCAGCAATCACAGCACCTGGCCCGTGACTCTATGTATGTATAACCTTCCTCCTTGGATGTGCATGAAGCGGAAGTTTATTATGATGCCAATTCTCATCCAAGGCCCTAAGCAACCCGGCAACGACATTGATGTGTACCTAAAGCCATTAGTTGAAGAACTTTTACAGCTGTGGAATGGAAACGGTGTACGTGCATGGGATCAGCACAGACAGGAGGAATTTAACCTGCACGTGTTGCTGTTTGTAACCAGCAACAATTGGCCCGCTCTCAGTAACCTTTCAGGACAGACAAACAAGGGATACCACACATGCACGCACTGTTTACTTGACACCGATAGTATATACCTGGACAAATGCAGGAAGAATGTGTACCTGGGCCATCGCCGATTTCTTCCGACCAAACATCAATGTCCGAAGAAAGGCAAGCATTTCAAAGGCGAGGCAGATCACCGGAAGAAGCCCGCCATGCGTACTGGTGATCACGTACATTTCTATGGTCAATGATTTACACGTAATCTTTGGAAAGGGTCCTGGCGGACTAGCTGTTCCGATTGACGCTGAGAAAACACACACCCATGTGGAAGAAGAAATCTATATTTTGGGACCTACCCTACTGGAAAGACCTGGAGGTCCGCTCTTTGATCGACGTGATGCACGTGACAAAGAACATTTGCGTGAACCTTCTAGACTTCTTGGGCGTGTATGGGAAGACAAAAGATACATCTGAGGCATGGGAGGACCTGCAATGTTTGCACGAAAAAGATGACATTGCCTCCAAAGCAGTATGAAGGTCCTGCCAGCTACGCTCTTACCAAAGAAGAGAAGGAAATCTTCTTTGAATGTCTGCTTAGTATGAAGGTCCAGACTGGCTTCTCGTCGACTATAAAGGGAATAATAAATATGCCAGAGAAAAAGTTCATCAACCTAAAGTCTCATGACTGCCACGTGATTATGACGCAACTGCTTCCGGTTGCATTGAGGGGGCTTCTACCGGAAAACGTCCGATTAGCCATTGTGAAGCTATGTGCATTCCTCAATGCAATCTCTCAGAAGGTGATCGATCCAGAAATCATACCAACGCTAAGGAGTGATGTGGTGCAATGTCTTTTCAGTTTCGAGCTGGTGTTCCCACCATCCTTATTCAATATCATGACGCATGTCCTAGTACATCTAGTTGACGAGATTGTCATTCTGGGCCCCGTATTTCTACACAATATGTACCCCTTTGAGAGGTTCATGGCAGTCCTAAAGAAATATGTCCGTAACCGCGCTAGGCCAGAAGGAAGCATCTCCATGGGCCATCAAACAGAGGATGTCATTGGGTTTTGTGTTGACTTCATTCCTGGCCTTAAGAAGATAGGTCTCCCAAAATCGCGGTATGAGGGGAGA
The DNA here is from genome assembly GCA_904067115.1 of Aegilops sharonensis. Taxonomy (NCBI): domain Eukaryota; kingdom Viridiplantae; phylum Streptophyta; class Magnoliopsida; order Poales; family Poaceae; genus Aegilops; species Aegilops sharonensis. The sequence continues at coordinate 1,015,477,752 of LR880972.1, forward strand.
CTAACTGGAAAAGGCACGCTTGGAGGGGAACCAATAATATGCAGAGACGGATATTCTTGGTCTCAAGCACACTACACAGTTCTACAGAACCCTACCTTGGTGACCCCGTATGTCGATGAACACAAGAACAGTCTGCGCTCCAAACACCCGGAGCAGTGCGACGACTGGATTACATGTGAACACATCACGACTTTCAGCAGTTGGTTGGAAACACGTCTTAGTGGTGACAACACTGTTTGTGATGAGTTGTACTCGTTGTCCAGGGGACCATCTTCGACTGTAATGATTCACAAAGGATACGAGATAAATGGGAATACATTTTAGACGATCGACCAAGATCAAAAGAGCACCAACCAAAACATCGGTGTCCTCTTTGATGCAGCAACCGAGAGGGGAAAGGACACATATTATGGTTACATAGTGGACATATGGGAACTTGACTACGGAGTAGATTTTAAGGTCCCTTTGTTCAAGTGCAAATGGGTCAATCTGTCAGGAGGCGTGTCGTGGTTTTGTCACGGCAGATGTCCTCATGAAAGGACTTAGTCGTGGAGCCATCACTACGGGTTAGCTTGAAGGGGTTAAAGCGGACACAAGGACGCAAGAGAGTTTATACTAGTTCGGCCCCTTCGATGAAGGTAAAAGCCTACGTCTAGTTGTGATGGAATTGATGTGGGGTTTCGATGACTAGGGAGCAAACAAGCTTCGCCTAAGTCTCGAGTTGTTGCCTGTTGTCCCTGAACCGCCGCCGGGTCGTCCCCTTATATACATGGGTGGCGCCCGTCGGTTCACAGAATCCTGACGCCGGTTCATAGATGTATCCGGTTTGGTCTCTAATATTCCTAACTTACAATACAAGTTACCTACTGACGCCGGTTTACGGCTACAGGCCTCGAACCGGCTATGGGCCTTGAGCCCTCATCTGCCTACTTGGGCTTTAACACACTTAACTACTGACAAAGTTAACCCGGCATGTCCTGGCGGGTTTACACCCAGTAGTAATATCCCCAACATTAGGCCCCAGATTGATTTGAACAGGTTCATGTCAATACTTAGAAAAAAACTTCATCTTTAGCATCTTTGTGTAGTCTGGTGAACCGCCATGATGTTCTCTCCTCTGGTCGTCGTAAACCAGCGTGACGTCACCTTTCATAAAAGCTATCCACGATACCTTTCTTGTTTAATGGATATGCGACAATCGAGGCGACAACTCTGTTTCCAAACTCGCGTCTCCTTGATTTTCGCGCCTGACACATGTCCCTTGCTTTATAAATAAGACCGAAGGGTCATTTCTTTTTCCCCTTCGTGCCCTTTTGCTTCGTCTTCCTCGCGTCGCCCAGCTTGGGAGCTCCGCCGCCGTCGTCGACTTCTGCACTAACCTTGGCCGCTGCATCACCCTGAATATACCAGAGCATCGCGGCAATCGTCCATTTCTTCCTCAGCTCTGGTAAGTCTTCTATCTTCTTATCATAGATCTGTTCTAGGGTTTCCATGTTCTCCAGCGTTCGTCGCTTGCTTCTTGTTCATATGATAAATCTTAGGCAAGTCTGTAAATATTTGTTCTGCGCAGCAGTAGTTTTTATCATCCGTCGTCACTTGTGCACCTCAAAACCATAGATCTCCCTGTATCCTTGCTCATTGATTCAGTACTGCTCCCTTTTGGACCTTGAATATTTATCTCTTTTCTGAACATGTTCCAGATCCAAAACTGTGATATAATTTTGTGAAACCTGTTTTCGCACACCTACTCATCTGCAATCTTGACTCTTCAAGGTTTTAGACCAGGCGGTTTAACTTTGTAGAAAAATTGACAACTCGGTATATACCATTAGTCCCCTTGTTGAACCGCCAGGATTCCCTAGCTAAGTATTGCCACATTGCAGAACTCCGGTTTATAAGTAACTGCTTCCGGTTTAGCAATGAATACATCAATATATACCCTTCCAACATATTCTTGAACCGGTATTATTGCTTTGCAGGTTGCACCATGGCCAAGCAAGTGTACGAGTGCAACTGGGTCCCTTCTCGAGTGACCGAGACTCAACTGAATAACCTAGTCAACACATGCACTTTAGGCAAAAAAGATGTCGTTCACTGGAGGGTCCCTGGCCCGGAATGTCCTCCAGAACCCGAAGATGGAGAGGTTGTTGTTTTTGCTGACCATCTAGCCCGGGGTTTCAGTCCGCCCGGTTCAAAGTTTTATCGGGATGTCTTGGCCAACTTCCAACTGCGTCCACAAGATATTGGCCCCCACTCCGTAACCAATATCTGTCACTTTCAAGTGCTCTGTGAGGTGTTCTTTCAAGAGGAGCCCATAGTTGAATTATTCAGAGATTGCTTCCATCTGAACCGCCGCACCGAATTTACTGACGGTCCCAATACCGAGTTAGGTGGTATGGCGATTCAAAAGAGGAAAGAAGTCACTTTACCCTCATGCCAAACTGCACATCCATCCCAAAGAGTGTAATTCAACATGGTTTTACTTCAAAGACACCTCGCCTGATGGAGAAAATCCCTTGCCAGGTTATCTTCCGGAGCGGCTAAGCAACACACATCCCTTCCCTCAGAGACTGACTGCTAAGGAGAGAAGCAAATATGCTCCTCAATTATCCAAGCTCAGGGCCTTCATGGCTAACGGGTTGATAGGAGTTGACCTTGCTCGCTGCTGGATATCTTGGAGTATATTGCCCTTAAGCCTGCGCTCCGGTTTGATGTGCAAATACACAGGAGACGTAAAAGACCCTCTACGGCATATTGAGATCCAGCTGACAGAGGACGAAGTTACTGAGGCTGTTAAGAAGATGTTGAATGAACCGGAAGCTGCTTGCGCTCAAACCGGCCTGCCTCCCTTTTCTGCCATTAACAAACCGCCAACCATAAGACTCATATCTTATGCTTTCATGAAATCTGACCATGTTTAAGCACCCTTGGTTGTCATTAACATCTTTCAAACAGGGCGATGATCCGTTTTGGAGCAAGAAGCCTCCACAAGAGAAACCGGAGAAAACAACCCGGCCCAAAACCAGAGTTATGAAGAAACCAGCCAATAGGAAAAGAACCACTGCATCCTCCGATCCACCAGCTGACGATGATGTGGGTAATCCGGACCTTGAGGTAGAGCTTGACTCACTTGGTTTATTTCTCACACGCCTTATCGATAATGATTATCGGGCAAACCGGAAAGTTAAATTTTCTCATCCTCTTGCTTATTTGGACCAAAACTTTCTTATGAAGACACAACAGCATGAAGCTCGCCGCACAACCCGGCACAGCGGCCAGGTAGTTACCTCTGCCGGTTTACCGAACAGTCCGGTTCGGAAACACCGTTCAGAGGTCTCTAACTGTTTCGTCAATGATTATCCTAAAGCGGGTTGTTTTCGTCAACCTCTTAATCCATCTGACTCCGATTATCAGGGCACTTCTCACTCTTCTTCCGGCGAGTCGTCAGCCACCCAACTCCCACCACTCAAAACAGTGCTTGGGTGAGCCATATTCCTAATAATGTTGTTTGATATATCACTTTCAATATTCACTAGACTGATCCGTCTTTTTCCTTTCAGGGCCAAGCCTAGGCCAAGCAAGAAAGCTCATCTGGGCAAAGCGGCAGAAGAAGACGACGCTCCTGAACCGGTCAAAATACCAGATCCCGAAGAACACATCCACGACGATGTGCTGAACGACCTACCATCGCAAGATCATGATATTCCTGCTGAAGAGGCACATGTTGATACCACAGGCCCTTTTAATCAGCCCACAAGTCCTGTCCAGACTGACAAAACAACGAGCCCAGCAAAACATACTGATAAACCGGCGACCCCGGTGCGGACCGATGAAGCCAAAGATGATGATGTTGTTATTACTGGCGTTGCTCGTTCCGAGCTAGGCAATCATGTCGCTTTATCGACGCACACTGCCAGAGATGAATTTGCTGCATTTGGCAAAGGCAAATGGAATGCCGATTTAGCCACTTATGCCGCTCTGAACACCCAAGATCTTCATTCTGGCTATCTGAATCGGCTATATACTAGCCGTGATTATGAAGCCGGTCTGGTAAATATGATGAAAGACAAATATGAGGTAAATTCCATATGACTCTCTGCTTGTATATTTCAATCTATCAACTCCAAATAGCCCCCAAGTGACGGTTTTAAGATATCAACTTAAACCGGGACTTTCAACATGAACCTTAACGCAGTTGTACTTTGGGGAAAGTAGCCCCCAAGGGCCGGTTCAACTTAATGTAGTTAAACCGGGACTTTATACCCTAAGAATTCCAGTGTCACTCAAGGACAGAGCAAATAGGCATTAGCCCCCCAAGTGCCAAGTTGAATACTTGTATTGGTCTTGGGACTTTATATAGAAATTGTAGGATGAAAAGCAAATATGCATTAGCCCCCAAGTACCAAGGGCATAACTTTTTATGTGGTTGGTACTTCAATCTCTGCACCGTAATCTTTATCAAACGATTATCTGTATGTAGGCTGATCTGAGCAAGAAAGAAAGTCAAATCGCCGATCTGCAAGAAAATCTGAAGTCCCAGCAAGCTGAAACCTCCAATGCAAAAAATGAATTAACCAACGCTTTAAGCGTCATGGAAAAACTTAAGGAGAGTTTCAACAAGGAGCGGGCAGATTGGGCCACTGAAAAAGCCGCTTTGATCCAACGAGCAGAGAAAGCCGAGGCTACACTCAAGCCGGTGGTGGATGAATTGACCAGTGTAAAACGGCAAGTGCATGCCATGACCACTGCTGTCTTTGGTAAGCCTTCTTGATTTTTGAAGCAATGAGGCCTTCTCATGTAACTGCCGGTTTTACTAACTCTTTGAATGATACAGGGACACGTATTGGTCACTTGGGATCAGATGTGCGTAAGAAATTGAAAGCCGCCTATACATTGATAGAACAACTGTATACTGGTGCGCAACGAATCATCTGTACTGCTTCTCACCACAACCCGGCACCCACCTTGATCCAGGACACTATAAAAAGGTTGTCGATGCTTCCTGCCCGGGTTGAAGAGTTAAAGAAATCTGCTGCTAGAACCGGTGCTATAAACGCCTTAATCCGGGCAAAAGCATGGGTGCCGGATTTTGATCCTGTTGAAGCGGCCCAGGGCTTCCCAAGCTTGAAGGAAGACGGGACAGAGTTCAGCGAAGAGGATCTCCGAGCTATAAACCGGGAAGTGCGCCCTCTGGCTTGTCAATTGGTTGAAGAGGCAGATTTGTCTCACTATCAAGCTCAATATGATGGTCCAAACAAACGAGTGGCTGCACCAATTCCTGAAGCGGAGAACCTTATACCTCCAATCCGTAAGCATACTTACGCTCCTGACATTGAACCGTCATTGCTGATCAATGATGAAGTTGTATTTCAAGCATTAATGGGAATCGACTGGACAACTGTTGATTTCCAGCCGCTGGGTAGGGAAGCAGAGGTTGAAGCGGCGCAAGATGACCCGCAACCATCAGACCAAGCTGGCGACCAAGCATGAACCGGAAGCCGGTTTACATTACTGCTCCTTTATGTTATGCAAAAAACAATTATCTTTTCTGGGCACCGTGTTGCCTTGTAATAGACTAGCTGCCACACTTGGTGTTGATATGCCTTCGTGCATACTTATTGCAACTTATGCTGTCGTTGAATCATCAATCTTAAACTGTTGTCTGCAGCAAAAAGCTTAAAACGCCGCCATGGTTGTACCACCAGGCGGGTCATAATATCGAAGATAATATCTTAGATTTAAACATATGATCAAATACGGAGATATATAATACCTGCCATCGTAGGGCATGAAGTTGGTTGGGCCAATCTTGAAGCGAAATTGTAAGAAACCCACTCTGCTGGAGGAGACAACAGCTGCTGTGTATATGAGGTCGGTCTACCAAGTAAACCGTTCCGGGTTACGAAGAACACCGGTGTTACTCCATAATAGGATGTTAACAAAAAAATCAAACCGGGCAAAGAGTCTCCGGATTAAGAATAGACCGTGTTCCGTCAACTGACAGTCAAACCGGTTTAATAATTGTCGGTTTAAAAACACAACAAGAGAAATATGCAAAAAGATAAACGAATTTCAAGAAAAGACAAAGACATAATTATTTGCAAAAAGAGGCTGTTGAGCCGATCAAGTGGCATTACCATGGTCGGACACGACCAAGCCCCCGATAGGCGTAGCTATGGTTCAAGTCAGCCAGGTCCCCAAATGATGCAGTGGCATTACGCCGATCAAGAGGTTTAGCGATGGTTCGGGTTTGACCAAAGCCCCCAAGTGATTCTGTGGCCTTAGGCCGATCAAGAGGCGTGACTGGTTCAGAAGTGACCAAGTCCCCAAGTGATTCTGTGGCTTTCGCCTATCAAAAGGTGTTGCATTGGTTCGGACACGACCAAGCCCCCAAGTGATATGATATAAAGCTTGTTGAAAAAGCTAACTCAAGGGGTAAACCGGAGGCCGCTTTAAGATAAAAACTCCGTGTAACCACACATGATGCAAAAATAACAGAGACCCCGCTTTAGCTAAGGCTCCGGTTTATTGTATTGATCATAATATATACATTGTCATAATATGTACACAAGTAGAGCCTATGGCTCAAGTATAGTAAGGCCGAAGATGAGCTATGTTCCACGGCCTGTTGGTCTCCTCCTTTGATGTACGTGAGTCTTTATGCTCTCGAATATCGATCAGATAGTATGACCCGTTGTGCAGATTCTTGTTGACCACGAAAGGTCCCTCCCAAGGTGGGGATAGCTTGTGCATATCAGTCTGGTCTTGGATGAGCCGGAGCACCAAATCTCCTTCTTGAAAGGTTCTGGTTCTAACTCGGCGACTATGATAGCGACGAAGATCCTGCTAGTAAATCGCCGAACGGGCAGCTGCAATGTCACGCTCCTCGTCCAACAGGTCCAAAGCGTCTTGCCGTGCTACCTCGTTGTCCGCTTCAACATAAGCTGCTACACGAGGTGAATCATGACGGGTATCACTGGGGAGAACCGCCTCCGCTCCGTAGACCATGAAGAACGGTGTGTATCCTGTCGATCTGTTGGGCGTAGTATTGATGCTCCATAATACAGATGGTAACTCCTCAACCCAACAACCCGGCGTCCGCTGCAAAGGAACCAGAAGCCGGGGTTTGGTGCCTCGTAAGATCTCTTGGTTAGCCCTCTCTGCTTGGCCATTGGACTGTGGGTGAGCCACTGATGAAACGTCAAGCCAGATGTGCTCACGTTCACAGAACTCCTTCATAGCACTCTTGGACAGGTTGGTGCCATTATCAGTAATGATGCTGTGTGGAAAGCCATACCGGAAAATCACCTTTTTGATGAATTGAACCGCCGTGGCTGCATCACACTTGCTAACGGGCTCCGCTTCCACCCACTTTGTAAACTTGTCAACCGCCACCAAAAGGTGGGTCTTCTTGTCCTTGGACCTTCTGAAAGGTCCAACCATATCCAGCCCCCAAGTCGCAAACGGCCAAGTAATTGGAATCATCCTAAATTCTTGAGTCGGCACATGAGCGCGTCTTGAGAACTTCTGACGGCCATCACATCGCCTAACCACGTCCTCTGCATCAGTATGAGCAGTCAACCAATAGAAGCCGTGATGAAACGCTTTAGCCACCAGAGATTTTGAACCGGCGTGGTGACCACAATTCCCTTCGTGGATTTCACGCAAAATTTCACAGCCTTCCTCAGGAGACACACAGCGTTGAAACGCCCCTGACACACTGCAACGATGCAACTCGCCATTGACAATAGTCATGGACTTGGATCGCCGGATTATCTGCCTGGCCAGAGTCTCATCCTCTAGTAACTCGCCCCGGTTCATGTACGCAAGATAAGGAACCGTCCAATCCGGAATAACATGAAGAGCCGCCACCAATTGAGCCTTCGGATCAGGAATAGCCAAATCCTCTTCACCAGGGAGCTTGACAGACTGGTTATGCAGAACATCCAAGAAGACGTTAGGCGGGACTGGTTTACGTTGAGAGCCCAACCGGCTTAAAGCGTCTGACGCTTCGTTCTTCCGTCTGTCCACATGATCCACCTGATATCCTTTGAATTGACCTGCAACAATATCCACCTCACGACGATATGCTGCCATGAGCGGATCCGTAGAATCCCAAGTGCCAGATACTTGTTGGGCCACCAGGTCCGAGTCACCGAAGCACTTAACTCGGCTGAGATTCATCTCCTTAGCCATCCGGAGACCATGGAGTAAAGCTTCGTACTTAGCTACATTGTTAGTACAAGGGAACATTAAGCGGAGAATGTAACATAACTTATCATCTCGTGGGGAAGTTAACACGACTCCAGCCCCCGAGCCCTCCAATTGCATGGACCCATCAAAATGAATAGTCCAGTAGGTGTGATCCGGATTTTCTTCAGGTGCTTGTAGTTCCGTCCAATCATTGATGAAATCTACAAGTGCTTGAGATTTAACCGCCGTCCGAGGCACGTATTTCAGTCCGTGTGGCCCAAGCTCTATAGCTCACTTGGCAATCCGGCCAGTTGCCTCCCTGTTCTGAATTATATCTCCCAAAGGAGCAGAGCTGACCACTGTGATGGGGTGTCCCTGGAAGTATTGCTTAAGCTTCCGGCTTGCCATGAAAACTCCATACACCAGCTTCTGCCAATGTGGGTACCTTTGCTTGGACTCAATAAGCACATCGCTGATATAGTAAATCGGACGATGAACCGGATATTCCTTGCCCGCCTCTTTGCGCTCCACCACAATAGCTACGCTGACTGCACGAGCATTAGCTACCACATATAGTAGCAATGGTTCCTTGTCAATCGGAGCGGCAAGAACAGGCGGATTGGCTAGCTGCCGCTTTAAATCCTCAAATGCTTTAAATCCCTTGACTTAACCACAATATCATCCACATAGGCATGTACATTACGGCCGATCTGCTTATGAAGGCAATTCTGCACACATCGTTGATAAGTTGCCTGGGCACTCTTGAGCCCAAAGGGCATAGATACATAGAAGAAGGCTCCAAAGGGAGTTATGAACGTCGTCTTCTCCTGGTCCTTAACTGCCATCTTGATCTGATGATAACCAGAATATGCATCCAGAAAACTCAAACGCTCACAACCCGCAGTAGCATCAGTAATCTGATCGATGCGGGGGAGGGCAAAAGGATCTGCTGGACAAGCCTTGTTAAGATCTATGTAATCCACACACGTGCGCCAGGTGCCATTTTTCTTAAGGACCAGCACCGGATTAGCCAGCCATTCAGGATGGAAAACTTCGACAATAAAACCAATCGCTAAGAGCCTGGCCACCTCCTCTCCAATAGCTTTGCGCCTTTCTTCTTTAAACAGGCAGAGAAACTGTTTCACTGGTTTGTACTTAGGATCGACATTAAGAGTGTGCTCAGCGAGTTCCCTCGGCACACCTGGCATGTCAGAAGGCTTCCATGCAAAAATGTCCCGATTCTCACGGATGAACTCGATGAGCGCGCTTTCCTATTT
>LR880972.1:1015491757-1015506214 GCA_904067115.1 Aegilops sharonensis
ATCCGGATCCTGAGCCACCACCTGATCCGTGATCATATCGGAAAGCATTAGAATTCTTGAACTCCTGCATAACGTAACAATCCTTCCAAAGGTGGTTGGCTGGCATCTCCTTCGTCCCGTGCTTTGGACAGGGCTGGTTTAACAGATAGGTCGGGCGGTCCGGGTTAGGACTTGGAGCTCCACCGTGATTTGACGACTTACCCTTTCGTCACTGGCCCTTGTATTGTGCGCTAGTATTAGCCACGAAATCCACGCTGCTATCCGCTTTACGCTTACCTCCGTTTCCATGACCTGCCGTGTTTTGTTGCTGCCCTTTGGAGCTGCTGCTCTTCTTTCCCTTCCCTGTCTTGTCATCATCAGACTCGGGATCCTTATTACTATCAGAATCAGCATACTTCACTAACGCAGTCATGAGGGTCCCCATATCGTTACAATGGCGCTTCATCCGTCCCAATTTCAACTTCAGAGGCTTAAACCGGCAGTTGCTTTCCAAGGTTATAACCGCGGAATCGGCGTTGATACGGTCTGATGAGTGCAAAATTTCCGAGACTCGGCGCACCCAGCGGGTTGTTGACTCTCCTTCCTCCTAGACACAGGCCGCTAATTCCACTATCGACATGGGCTGCTTACATGTATCCTTGAAATTCTGGATAAACCGGGCTCGCAACTGGGCCCATGAACTGATAGAATTGGCCGGTAAGCTCTTTAACCAAATACGGGCTGTCCCTTCAAGCATCATGGTGAAATACTTCGCACACGCCGCCTCATCTACATCGAGCATCTCCATGGCCATCTCATAGCTCTCCACCCATGTTTCTGGAGACAAATCGGCAGTGTAATTTGGCACCTTGCGCGGGCCCTTGAAATCCTTGGGCAGGCGCACATTGCGTAAAGCGGGGACAAGGAAAGGCACTCCCAAAGAACTAGAAGAAACCCCTGGCTCGACCGAGGTGGTTGGACGAACCGGCGTAAGCTGACGAGCCTCATACTGCGCTGCTAACTCGGCCTCCCTGCGCGCCCGTGCCCGGTCCACCACTTCCTAAGCATCACCTGCCGGGTTATTTCCACGGGGCGCTTCACGATTCCGTGCATTACTTGATACGGCCGGTTCATCCATACGTCTGCTGTAGCTCCGGCTTGGACGGGGGGAGGGGGGGTGGAGTGAATTCGTTCACGGCTGTATGAATATACTTCCTGTTGAATCAAGGTTGTCCGAAGAAGCTCCTTAACCCGGCGCGTCTCCACCGCCTGCGGAGAATCACCTTCAATTGGGATGGCCTCCAGTCGTGAAGCGGCGGCGACAAGATAGTCCATTGGATTGGAATAATGACCCGTAGGTGTCGGGACAGGCTGAGGCACAACATTGTTCTGTCGAGGCGGCTCCATCAGGCGAGGCTGAACCGGCGCGCCCGGCCCAGGTGCCTCCGCCCGATTTATCACCGGCGGGTTACTAGTTCCTGCTCCTGGGGTGTTAAAGAGATTTCTGGCGTCGAAAACCGGAAGCAAGCGAGACCGGTGCTTCCTCTTCAGGACTTCATGCGACGCGTTCTGGTCAAGCATAAGCCTATAGGCCTGCGCATCCAAAGCGGCCCGCTCTGCGACCATCCTGTCGTTCTTGGCTGCTAGGTCGTCCTTGGCCTGAGTGATCTGTTCCCTCACCTTTGCAATTTCCGTGTTGTGGGCGTCCTGATCCGCCGGGTTAGCCTCCGCCATAAGCACAGCCAACGCATCAAACAGATCAGATAAAACTTGAGTCGGCGGGTGCACAGGGCCTCCTGCCCCGGCCGCCGCCGCCGCTGCTGACCCGGAGATCATTGCTGCTGCGGTCGAAGAGTGGATCGCCGCCTGTGTACTGGCCATGAATATTCCAACCCGGTTGGGCAGATCAGAGGGGTCCAGAATACTGTCACCATCGGAACAGCTCCCAATCCGGTCGTCTTGTAACTGATACAATGATTCGGTTTCTCCGGTTGAGGACTCGTCGCCGGAATAAACGACGGTCTCGCTACCAGTTTCCGATCCATCCTCATATTCTCCTCCGTGGATGACCCCCACGAAGGCACGCTTCACGCCCGGTTTAACCTGGGCAGATCTCGTACGCTGAGCCGTTTCGATGAGGTTGATGCAGATGTCCAGCTCAGGGCCCGGTTCACCGATCTTGCCGATGAAGACGTGTATGCCACCAAAGGGGACCCGGTACCCGTACTCAATCGAGCCGGCCTCGGGGCCCCACCCTGCATCGTCGATGTAGAGCTTGCCGCGACGACTCTTGGTCATCCGGCCCACGGCGTAGCCCTTGAGTCCTTTGAAGTTGCCCTTGAAGAACTTGAAACCATCGTGCGATAGCCCCACGGTGGGCGCCAACTGTCGTGGTTTTGTCACGGCAGATGTCCTCATGAAAGGACTTAGTCGTGGAGCCATCACTACGGGTTAGCTTGAAGGGGTTAAAGCGGACACAAGTACGCAAGAGAGTTTATACTAGTTCGGCCCCTTCGATGAAGGTAAAAGCCTACGTCTAGTTGTGATGGAATTGATGGGGTTTCGATGACTAGGGAGCAAACAAGCTTCGCCTAAGTCTCGAGTTGTTGTCTGTTGTCCCTGAACCGCCGCCAGGTCGTCCCCTTATATACATGGGTGGCGCCCATCGGTTCACAGAGTCCCGACGCCGGTTCATAGATGTATCCGGTTTGGTCTCTACTATTCCTAACTTACAATACAAGTTACATACTGACGCCGGTGTACGGCTACAGGCCTCGAACCGGCTATGGGCCTTGAGCCCTCATCTGCCTACCTGGGCTTTAACACACTTAACTACTGACGAAGTTAACCCGGCCTGTCCTGGCCGGTTTACACCCAGTAGTAATATCCCCAACAAGGCGGGGTACAGGTAGACCCACAGTACGGAATGACAACAGTGGATCTGAACAATCTTGGGTACACTGACGAACTGTTCGTCATAGCCAATGATGTGGCACAACTTATCTATGTGAAGGACATGTCTACCAAACCGAGAAAAAGAAAAAAGAAGGAAGCAAATACATCATACGATGAGCCAAAGCGCCACATAGTTCTTTCAGGAATAAGGGACATCGTGGGAGTGGAGGGCAAGACAGACATGTCCGAAGATTATGAAAAGTTTCATGAAATTCCTCCCTTCAAAGTCAAGGCTGACCCGAGCATCCTGATAAATGATGAAGATTATCCATGGTTATGGCGCAATAAGGAAAGGACACAAGCGAAGAAAAAGTGAAGACTTTTTCTCCACAACTATTATGATGATACAATGCCAACTTCCAATCTTTTCGTAGTTCATTTGAAATGCCTGTTGTAACAGACAAGTTTCTGTATGAAATCCTGATACTTCAAAAGAGATTGTCCGTTTTGTACATGAAGTGCATCCAGTTTTTGCCGTAACCCTCTCAACTTTCTTGCACATGCTATGTGGATGAAATGATGATACCCTGCCAACTTTCATCCTTTTCAGAGTTAATTTGAAATGCTTTTATAAACTCTAATAGCAAAAGGAATCAACTAAAAAGCTTTTATAAACCTCTAGTATTTTTTAAACTAAAATTATATAAAATTTATGCAACTAAAATTATCAAAGTATTTTCTGTTCAAAAAATGAAAAGTAGAAAGAATTATCATAAAAACAATTGTTAGAAACTTTAGTAGCAAAAAGAATTTTCGTAAAGAATGTTTTTGATAGAAACTAAAATAAAAAATCTGTTTTTGAATATAATGATAAAACGCAGTAATATTAAATAGAAGGAAAAAGAATCACTCAAAAAATATTTTTATAGTGAAGTTATTCACAAACTAGTGATTAAAGAAAAATTCGAAGAATTAAAATTTTAACTATTCAAATTTGGAAACTAATGGAGTAACAGAAAGTTTATAATTATTCTGAGCTAAAAGCAAAAAGAATAAAAAAAACTAAAGCAAAAATCAAAAGAAAATAAATAATTCAAAAAACAAGAAATATACTGGAAAAAAAATGCCGCCTAATGGGCCACACCTCCTGCATACGACTAGAAACCCATCTGTACATGGGCCAGGATGCAGGCCCGCAGGCCCAATAGGCCCAACATGGAGTGACAAGGGTAGGCATGTAATGCCTCCATATTAGAGAGGAGCTCAGCACCTGAGCTGCAACGCAGCTTATAAACTGGTGCTGAGCTCTCTCAGCTAGCAAGGTGGGACTAGACTTCGCACCGCACCGCCCCAGCACAGGGCCTTTAGTCCCGGTTGGTGACACCAACCGGAACCAATGCTACCCTTTGGTCCCGGTTGGTGTTACCAACCGGAACCAATGCCCCTCCTTTAGTCCCGGTTGGTGCCACCAAACGGGACCAAATCCCTCTGCTTCCCGCCCTTTGGGCTGCTGAAAAGAGGCCTTTGGTCCCGGTTGGTGCCATAAACCGTTACTAAAGGGGGCATTGGTCCCGGTTTGTGCGCCGGATCGGGTCCAAAGCCTTTGCTATATAAGCCAGCACTTAGAAAATTTTCAGATTTCCATCGCCAGTTTCCCCCCGCCCGACGACGCCGCGAGCTCGATCCACGCCGCCAGGCTGCCCCGCCGCCGTCGCCATCGCCCGTGCCCCCAAGCCCACGCCGTCGCCTGTCGCCGTCGCCCTCCGCCCCCCGCCGCCGTCGCCGACGCCCTCCGCCGCGCGCCCCCGAGCCGTGTCGCCCGTCACCGTCGCCGTCGCCCTCCGCCCNATATTGTGAACTAGGGTGCAGGTAACCTTTCTTTTGTCACTTGCTTCTCTTGGCAATTCATGTAAGTTGGTGGCAACTCATGTAAGTTGAGGTTCTATGAATCATGAGTTGGATATGAATATGTGGATCTTGTGCATTGAGCTTTCAATATAATTAGTACATTGTGAACTATGAATTGAAGCTGATTTTCAAATGCGTTGTGTGACCATTGCTTCTGCATGATATGAGAGAGGATTTGGAACATATAGCTGTGAATTTTCATATATAATTTTGTACTAATTTTTAATAAATTTTTTGCTTCTCATGGTTGATTCCTGACGGACATGGTCATTTATACCTGACAGTGCCAGCCGTCATGGATATCCCCCATCTCATTCCTGAAGGTACGCACTAGCTGTCAGGAATAGAATTTGTTCCTGACGACCTTTGTTCCTGACGGTATTCCTAAAGGTCCGGCCTTCAGGAAAGGAAGTTTGCGCGACTCAGGTCACCTGTCAGGAAACGCCGTCAGGAATGTCTTTTCGTGACGGCTACCTTCAGGAATGACTTCCATTCCTGACAAGCTACTACTGACGGTGAATTCCTGATGGTAGCAGCTTGTTCCTGACGGAAATGGCTCATTCCTGACGGGTTTTAGCCGTCAGGAAAAGATCAGTTTGGGGTAGTGAATGTATATATATGTATGTGGTTATATGATGAATGGATGTGGCTATGTATGTATGAATATAATTTTCATAGCATTTTTTTGTTTATATATGTTTTTTTCATACATGTATTAATTTTTTAATTTAGGTTAGTAGATAACGATTTTAGGTTAGTGCGTAGTAGTTGAACTAGTTGATTTAATAAAAATATTTCATTAAATTTTACTATATATAGAAGTAGTTTATTTTTAGTAAGAACTACTTTATTTTATTTATTTATAATAAGTGCTTAATTAGTAGTAGAACTAGTTGATTAATTAATAAAACTACTTTATTAAATTTAACTATATATAGAAGTAGTTTATTTTTAGTAAGAACTACTTTATTTTATTTATTAATAGTAAGTGCTTAGTAGTTGAACTAGTCGATTTAATAAAACTACTTTATTTTACTATATATAGAAATAGTTTATTTTTAGCAAGAAAATTAATAGAACTAGTTTATTTTTTTAGTTCAAGCAATTAATCCCGCATCGACGTCGACGATGCCTATCCCGCATCCTCGTCATCGACTCGGCGAAGGAGGCCGGCTTGATCAGAGGGGCCATGTCCGTCGTTGACCCGATCCTTGTTTGGTGGCGGTCGCGTGGGCCATTGATGGTGCCGAGGCTTCCGGACACCGCGGAGGTGGTACGTCACCGTGTCAGCGAGGAGGACGAGCACTTCCGTCGCTACATGGTTGCGTTGGAGGGCAGGTCCGACAATACCTGGCAGGTTCTTCAGGGATCTCACTGGAGCTATGATCATGTGATGGTTCCTTCTCTTTGGTTGTCCACCACCCGCGCCGATACCCGTCGGGCGCTACGGTTCTAGCTATATTAGCGATGCTATACGTATGATAGTATTCGAGGTGTACTAATTAGTGATAATATTCGACGATGTACGGGCGCAAGAGATGATGTAGTTTTGCTTATAATTGAATGCATGCTAATTTGAATACTACTTTATTTTACGATTTGGTTTTGCTTATTGAATGCTCAAATTGGAAAAGTACTCCTACTTTGAACGCTAAAATTGGAGAGCACTATGCAAGGTGTATGCATTTGATTACTTTATAGCTTATAGGGTTTTTGTTTTTACAGAAATTTAGGAGCCCCCTCCATCATCCGCGCCGTCGTCACCGTCACCGACCCCCCTCCGACCTCGAGGTGAGACCAGCCAAATCTCCATGTCGATATGAGTCCTCGGGTTGACTGTAAGTCTGTCGAGTCTCCACCATATATGAGAGGACGAAGAATCCCGACTGTTGTCGTGGGGTAGCTTCTACTTCATTGCCATGGGGGTAGCTTCTCCACCATATATATTTAATTGTAAAAGTTTAATATTTGAATTATGAACATAGGAAATGTCGTACTCGGTCGACGAAAACCGCACGAGGGAGTGCGACTGGTGCCACGACGACCGAGGTATGTGCGACAGGCCTCACCTTGACGAAGATCGACGCTTCAGCATTAAGCTGGAGGAGACCCTAGATGTTGAAACGGTACGCAACGACGACAAGTGTTATTTTTTCGTAATTAAGCACGACTTCAAATATTTCAACGTGTACTTTTCATCTTTTACAATTCGACTAGCTTATCCCATGCCATGCAAGACGCTATGTCTTGGAGAGGATGGGTTTTGAAGACCATGAAAGTTTCGAAACAAAGAAAATTCACCTAAGGACCCATCATGGTGTGGATTTTGAAGTGAAGCTGTAAAATTCTGAGAGCGTAACCCATTTTTGTTGCAAAAAATGGGAAGCACTTTGCAAGATGTATGGTTTTGATGAGGGTATGCTTGTCACCATGGATCTTGGTGATCCTGACATCGAGCAAGACAATATGGACATTTGGGTCCTTGTTGATACGCCTCCAATTCTACCGCCATGTGAGTTTCTCAAACATAGTTATTAACTAATTTATATTGTTCATTTCAAAATAGTTGACAACTTATTTCCATTGACAGCTTATTTTGATTGTTCAAACAATGTGCGGAACATGGTAGAGAGAAACTACTACGCCGATGGCTCTGAGTTAACTTATAAGGAGAAAAATCATCTGGTCGGATTTTGTACCGATCTTGAGAATTACAATATCTATTGTAAAACTCCTCCACATTATGGTCAATACGTGCCACTAGTGCACGTGTTGAACTGCGGTAACTACTATGGAGATACCCTGATAAGATTTTTTGCTATTACGACATCCGTACATCTTTTGCATACTTCTAAAACTAGTACATCATTTCTAACTATGAAGTTATTACTATGTTTTTCAACAGATAATCCCAGAGGATTGTGTGCCTCATTTGATGTATCAGAGTGGTAGCCTTAATGTTTTGAACATACGTCCAGGTCATCCTACGAATCTCAACTGTCCATACCGGATTTCTAAAAGAAGTGGAGACATGCAAATCAAGGAATGGAAAAAATGTATGGACAGTCGTAAGGAGGTTCTTGGAAGCAAAAGGAAGCGAAGCACAAGAATTGGAGACAAGATGATCTCCATTCTCCATAATGGAGAGTCAGGGTTTATATTGTTTTATGCTATTTTACCTTAAAGAGGGTATTTCGGTCCTACCTAATACTGATGATCATGTGCTAAGAACAATTAAGTAGGGTTGGTTCGATGACTATGAGGATGATGATTGTATGACTTGTTATTAATAACGAGTAGAAGTTGTATGATGATGATTAGTAGGACTTGTTATTATATATGATGATGCATGATGCGAGCATGAAGAGTTATTATATATCAGCGGGTGAAATGAACATGGATTGGATTGAAGTGAAGGCAACATGCATGTGGTGCATGTCGAAAGTAGTACAATCCAAACTTGATCAAGTTAGGATTAGTATTACTTTCGACATGCACCACATGTTGCCTTCACTTCAATCTAAGCCATGTTTAGGCATAGCAGTACGTAGCATTGGTAAACCAAGAACGGAGATATAAGAGAGGACACTTATCTCTAATAGCTACCAAATAACAACCTAAATTAACCCCAAAACCCCTAAATCAGCCCCTTTCAAAAAAAACCTCAGCTCCAGCCAGATGCTGACGCGTGGATGCCTATTGGTCCCGGTTGGTGTCACCAACCGGGACCAAAGGCCCCCCTGCCTGGGCTGGCCGCAGCGGTCACGTGGAGGACCATTTGTCCCGATTCATGTGAGAACCGGAACTAAAGGCCAAGGGCATTAGTAACGACCTTTTAGTCACGGTTCGTAAACCGGGACAGAAGGCCCTCACAAACCGGGACAATAGGCCCTTTTTTTACTAGTGTATTCGCGGAAAACACGTTTTGCAGGCTGGCACGGGCTGCGGCCAAACAGACCCCGCATAGCAGAACTATAAAAGAGAATATGCCGCATATTCTCTTTTACAGTTCCGCTATGCGGGGTCCATTCGACTGCATATCACATATTACACAGAATTTGGTACATATCACATATTCCGTACACAGAATAACAAATTCAATATAACATTAAATGTGAATATTATGGATTCAAATTACGCCAATTATTCAAATTACTGAATTAAACTAATAATTCAGTACAACAATTGACCCAAATACAACAATGATACCGATCGCACATGAATTAAACAAAATGAATGTAAAATTGGCTGGTGCATTTGCCAATGGTTCTCAATGCCTTTGGCCATGCCTTTGCCAATGGTTCTCAATGAGGTCCTTCTGAAGCTAATTGTGGGTGTTTGCGTCTTCAATCTGCCGGTATGTCTCAAGTAATGCTTGTATGCGGTCGGGGTCTCTAGCTGGCTTCACACGGCTACCGACATTGTCGTAGAAGAACTCTAAGTTCATGTCCCTCTCATCTTTGATGATCACGTTGTGAAGAATCACGCAACATGTCATGATGTTGTTCAATGTTTTCTTGTCCCAAAAAACGAGCAGGACCACGAACATTGGCAAATCTAGTTTGCAAAACCCCAAAGGCTCTTCCAATATCTTTTTAGGAAGCCTCTTGTACCTTTGCAAATTCAATATGCTTCCTAGTTTTGGGATTTTTGATGCTCTTGACAAATATACACCAAGAAGGGTAAATACCATCTGCAAGATAGTGCCCCTTTGTGTACTCATGCCCATTCACCGTGAAGTTGCAAGCAGGAGCATGACCACTAGCAAGTCTAGCAAACAAATGAGATCGTTGCAACACATTGATATCATTGAGAGTACCTTGCATCCCCAAAAAAACAATGCCAAATCCATAAATTCCCAGATGCTACGGCCTCTAGCACAACTGTTGCCTTACGAGACTTGCCACAGAACTGCCCATGTCATGCGTTCGGGAAGTTTTTCCAAGTCCAATGCATGCAACCAATGCTTCCTAGCATGCCATGCCAACATCGCTTCTCATTTGCTGCCATCAACTTTTTAGTGTCTTCCTTGTTGGGTGCAAGAAGATAGACAAGAACAAAAACGCGGATGATCACTTTGGCGAATCCTACGCACCGACTCAATTGTAGTATCTTTGCCAATGCAAAGATACTCGTCGGCATAGTCAGCCGGAATGCCATATGCAATCACCCGCATAGGTGACAAGATTTTTTGATATGCGCTAAAACCCAACAAGCCCGCGGCGTTTCTCCTTTGAGTAAAAAACCGACAATTGGCCTCCCAAGCTTGCACTATTTTTACGAAGAGGGGTCAGCGCATTTGATACCTTCTCCGGAAGAGGTGCGGCGGATAGGTAGTATTGTCCGCGAAGTGGTCTTGCATCAACATCATGTTCCCGAGATGGCGGTTGCGAGGGATGCAAAGACGGCCGATAGTCGATCCTCGCCTTCTCTTGCGGTTTTGATCTTCGACCTCCTTCACAGGACCGCCATCACCATCTGCTGCCGATGGTGCTCGATCATCGATTCAACGTCCAAGTCCTCGGATGAGGATGAATCCTTGAGCAAAAATTGCTCGCAAGGGCTCAAATCCATCTACAAAATCCGCGTCCGAGCTCACATGAACGAAATTTGAACACCTGCGGTCGAGCTACAAGGGGCAGGAAAGGGGCTCACCGGCTATGGTCGATTCGGGGCGGCGGCGATCAGGGACGGCTAGGCGGCGGTCGATTCGGGGCGGCGGCGACCCGAGGGTGGCTCGGCTCGGCGGATCCGGGGCACCAACGAGTAGACCTGGGTGTAGTGCGGCCCGGCGGCACAATCCATCGGCGCAAGTGGCCGGAAACGCAGGCGGCGGGGCGGGCAGCGACAGTGGCGGGTGGCTGCGGGGAATGCCCCTCAAATCTCTACTCCTAATGGAGCAGTTGGTAGTCTCGCTTCCAGGGTTTTTTTCGTCCGGTTTTATTTCGTCCCACCTCCCACCACCCATTCCCACGCTGGTTTTCTTATCCATCGGTTTATTTTATGTACACTCTTTTATTATATACCAGCACTTTCCTAACGTATGAAAAATCATAGATCTAACTTTCCTAACTTATCCAAATCAATCGATCACTCTAATTAGTGCAATTTGTTTTAGGAAACAAATAACAGATTTTAATTGACTTTCCTAACTGATCCAGATCAATAGTCCCTCTCTTTTATTACAAACCAATATTTTCTAAACGTATAAGAAATTACGGATCTAACTTTCCTAAATTATACAAGTCAATCTATACCTCTCAATAGTGCAATTTGTTTAAGAAAAGAAATCTGATTTTTGGAACGAAGGAAATCACTAGCCCCGCCGATATTTTCGGAACGAAAGAAGTCGCTAGCCCTGCAGATTTTTTCAACGATATATCCATGAATCCATCTCCCATCCGCATGCGTCCGCGCCCAAGCGATGAGGACCGCCCCGGCTTGCCCCCTTGCCCGACGACTGTCAGATCAAGGTCGCCGAAGCCGGATTCGTGCAGATCGAGGTCGTCATCGCATGGGTCGCTGATGGCCACCACGTGTGGGACGCGGACGACCCTCCTTTGCGAGCCGCGTGATCCAGCTCTCCACCTCAGGACGACGCAGTGCCTCCCAGGCAAGGCTGCGACGGCCTACTCCTCACTCCGTCTCCGTCCTCCTCCTCAACCCGTCACTGTCGCCTCCCCTCCTCCGTGGGCTGCCTGTCTGTGCCCAACGCCGGAGGACGACGTCCACCATGGAGCGGATCCCAGCGGCGGGGTCCAACACGGTGGTCGTCTCCAACGAGCGATTGTCGACACCGACGAGCGGTGGTCGACGCCGACGAGTAGGGCCCTTTGGTCGCCAACCCTCCTCCTACTGCTATCTTCCCCGTCCAGAGAATCCAGAGAAACACAGTGCCTTCTTCCTCCTTATGTGGATGTGATGCAATTTAGTGAACTTCGTAAATACTGGAGCTTCAGAGGACGTTCTCCTTTTCTCCCATATGGATGAGGTGATTGCTTGCTTTTTTGATGCTTGTGTTAATATTGCTAAGGAAAAGATAGAGGAAGAGGATCCGTGTTGTTTTGAGTGCTGATGTACTCCTGGATGAGTAGGGGTGAATTTGTGTTGTTGCTGCTAAGGAAAACATCAGTGTTACTGCTAAGGATAAGATAGAGGAGGAGGAGTATTTGATAACCCTCGATCAGTAGGGATGAAATTTTGTTGCAGTTTGATTACTTGTAAATTTTGTTGAAGAACTGTAATAGGATAGGACCTACCCGTCATGTGAATCAAACTCAAATAAAGGGCAGACATTAGTGTGCTGCTCGAAATAATGATGTTGTGAACATTTGTTCTAACAAGGAAACTCAGGTCATGCTTATCCTCCTAAATTGCAATGTTTTTTGATTTAAAGTTTGTTATTCCGTGTCAACTGTATCTAGCACTTTCGAAAAAAAAATCAGGAACTTGTTTTTTAATCAGGTTGGGTTATAAGCAATTAGAGATTGATCACCTGCCTAGCTGCCCATTTATGAAAACAAATAGACTACCTTGAAAGTGTTCAGGATTTCAAAAGCATGGATTAGGAAATTACCTACAGGTAGTATACAAATAGATTGATTCTATTGATTTTTTTTGTCTCAGATGAAAGAGAAAGAAACATGAAGTTTCCTAGGCAGTTAATGTTCCTCATGATATACTGACACAGCCAAAACAACAGGTGTGTAGCTTCCAGTGAGCGAAGTAACAACAAGAGGTAAAGAAACGAGATTCTTTTTTCTCTACAATCGTTCTTTGTTTTCTGTTGCAAGAAGAGATGAGTTTCAAACTTAACACTCTATTTGTTTGTAAAGGTATTTCAACCAAGTCATAATCATATGATTATTTTCTTGTTTCATCTAGAAACCCCAACAACGAAGATATGGGCCACTGGTGGTCAATGCAGGCTTGTCGGTGGCGTATAGGGACGACATCAACTTACCTGTCACGGCAAAGGGGGGCCAAGCTGGAGATGAGCTGGTGATAAACAATCTCAGGCCGAGCAATGTAAGAATCCTTTTTTATTATCTAGACAATGCTTACAAACCGGATGAAGATTTGTTTCGATCACATGTTAGACTATGCGGCCGAGTTACCATAATTAAGTCTGATGCGTACCAGTCGAGCTGCATGTCAGATGATGCGACATGAGAGCTCAAAATGAAACTATGATGAGGCGACCCAAGCTCTCAAGACTTCATATTTTTCATAGCATTGATGATGTTGTTTAACTTTATTAAAAAAAATTGTAGGTTGTCGAAACTTGTCGAAGAGAATGTTGTAAAAAATATAAGGTGAAAATGATTTTAAATTAAAAGAATGGATTTCTTGCTCCGGAACCCTCCCAGCCCCTGCTTCGCCGCCATCGCCCCGATGCTTAAGCGGGCCAGCCTTCTCGCCTCATCTGGGGGCCTATTGGCAGGAGTCACCGCCTCGGTAGGCCATGTGGTAGGCGGGCTTGCTTCCCCAACACAGGTACTCGCAAGAACCAACGAGGCCAAGACGACTCTCTGCATCGAGAACATGCAGATGGACGAGAGCTACATTTATAATTGATTGGCAAGCCGTGGAGAGTATGTTCCTCTCGCTCTCCTATGCAAGGCAACAGAACAACGGTCTTCCTGAAGCCAGTGCGGGAGCCACGCACGCCACTGGTGCTGGCGAGCGTGTGAGGCACATCGACAACACACTGCATCTCAGTCGGCTTAGAGATGCCCGCCTCTGGTGTCACGGCCAACAACTCATCCTCTTGCCGGCCCTCCACTTCGGACATCGAACAGTACATGATGCATCGCTCCTGCACCTCCCCATACACCAGCGTGGGAGGGACGCAACCTGGTTGAAAACAATCCAAGCCGAAGGAGGACATCTGCATCTACACCGACACCACCGGTGGGTGGGTGGGTGGGTGGGGGGGTTGGCTGCGTGGGGGAGAACATCTTCATCCCCCTAAGATGTTGTTGTTGAAAGAGTTTGAAAACTCATCGAGCTACGTACACTCTAAACGAAGTGCATTTTCATTCATTGTGGAATTTTATGTCACTGTGTTTTTTACACGTTGAACTCATGCAGTGTATTTATACATGGGACGAGAAAATATGTATTAGAAGAACCGATATTTATAGCAATACAATCATAAGTCGCATGCAACATCCACGTGATGAATTATAGTTTATTTCAATGGAACTATCTCTATATATAAATTTTTTGGCCCGTGGGAACACACGGACTTGAGAGGAGAGCACGCGTGATGGCCCCTCAGTTTGATTAGTAGCAGAAACCATCATTGCAAATATGAGAGCTTCACCATCTAATCTAGGAGAGTCGAGGGGTGAGAGGAGAGACCCCATGAAAACAAAATAAGGTGTTACTTGCACTCTACACTAAACAGTTCAGGTCTCGCACAAAGTTCAGAAGAGTGACCCACACTTAGCCTCATATATTGCCAAACAATCTGGTGCTCACAACGATTTGAGCAACACTTTCCAATGCATGCCACCGTTGCATCAACTCATCGTTGCCGCTCCTTCTACCGGGCCTAATCCGTTGGCATCCCAGATATAAACCAGTCTTGCCTTGCTCATTAACTATGTAGTACAAGTCCCAGAAACTGAGTGGCTAAAGGAACAAACTAAAACCATCAGTCCTCCCAAA
>LR880972.1:1015549421-1015564455 GCA_904067115.1 Aegilops sharonensis
TGAGGATGCTTGAGTGCTCGGATGAGCTCGGGGGCCCCTACTTATAGTGTGACAAGGTCGGTTCCGCGGCCGTGGATAAGGACGTCGGCGAACCGCCGTTCTGTGCTTCAGGGCGACGTGGCGGTGGTTTGGGCTGGTCGGCGCATTCCGACGAGCTCCCTACTGGTCAAGGGGGCGAGCTGGCGCGCGTGAATGGCTCGGGCGGCGCCGTCCATGGCAGGGCTGCTGTAGCCGGCCGCTTGTGGCCACGGCCGACTTGACGGCGGCCCTGTGGAGCTCCAGGGGCGGTCTTGCATGTTCTGGTGAGTGGATGAGGCCGGTGTGTGGCTCTGCAAGTGAGCAAAGGTCAGAGGCACGGGGTGAGCGAACGCGGCGGCTCGGGTGCACGCACGTGCAAAACGCGCGCTCTGGGCGCGCCTAGAGCACGCACGCAACGTGCCCGGCGAATTGCCATGGCAGGCCAGGGGGCTCCAATCCACGAGGGGTTTAGCAGGGTGGGGCTATAGGCTAAGGTAAAGCTATGAGACAAGCTGATTAGGCAAAGCAAGCAAGTGCAAAGTGCAAACTAAAAACCATGCCAAAGCTGGCCATGCACAGAAAGTGTTTGACAAAATGCTAAGGGCATCTAGGCAACTCTTGGGGTGGCCGAAATCTCCAGATCCTAGTCTCCTTAGGTGTAGGAGATGGTGGTAGGGTTAGTTGGCCAAAGCTAGAAACTTGCTAGTGCAAAAAATTGATAAAACCAAATCTGGTCAGAAAGAAAAGGATATGATTTCATAGACCAAAACTACTCCAATGGGTTCACTCTCTTGGACTTAAGTGTTTTGTAGGATGGACAATAAGCATGAGAAAGAATCATGGGCAACACAGCAAAATAAAATGTGGTTGCTGTAGAAAATGCCAATCTGGCCCAGCGAGCAAAAGAGGATGGTTTGCTCAAATCTTGTAAAGAATATGCATGGATTTTTGCATAAAAATGAGTTATATGCATCTATTGTCATCTCCAAATACTTGGTGAGATTTTTAAAGGTTTATTTAAAAGGGTTGTAGTGCAAAGGTACCAACTGGACTAGTTTAGAAAACTTGGGGTAGGGCCCAAAATTTTCAATGAATAAAAGGTATTATTGCACCATAGTGATTTAAAAACACCACATGACATCCCCAAATTTTGGTGAAGATATTAGATGGACTTATCAAATGGTTGCAGTGCAAAAGAGGCTCTAAAACTTATGAATATCTCTTTAAAAGAATAAAGCTCATGAAAAATAATTATGCAAATAAATCCATTGATAAAAGAATTGTTTTATTGAGTACACAAGTCCAATAATATTTTTGGAAAGTTTACAATCGGGGAAAAACTCCACAATATCAAAAAAAAGAGGGGTTCTGAAATCAAAAATAAATCCAGAAAACAAAATTTTAATTTCCTAACAAAATTTTAATAAACAAAATATGCTTAAATTTTTGGGGTGTTACACTCGCCCCCAGGCCGCTCTTTTTCGGCGCCCCGGGGGGCCGAACAGCTGGAGATGCTCTTAGGAAAGAATGTCTGTTACTACCACAATTACACAACCAACATAAGCTTCATTGTGTGTAGTTGCATTCTTTCAAGAATAAAACCACACACAACATCTGGTCACATTTTTCTTTGAAGCTAGAAAATATTAAACGTTTGGTCCTCCAAGTTTCTGGTGCATAACGATTTGATCCCGCAACACGAAGAACGCTCCAGTACGATGCTTATACACGAGAATACATAACAACTATGGTACTTTCAACGGTCCCCTTGGCAGCGCGGGCCAGGCTCTTCTTCGGTCACACCCCTGCCGTTCCTTGTAAATAACCCGCGCTCCACCGGTCCGATAGCGGTGTGATTTTTCTGCTGGGTCCGTTCCGACTGTGCACATTCATTTCCCCGCCCCGTACCTTGCTAATGAGTTCGTAATGCTCGAAGATGACGGCGTCGCACGGCGGTGCGAGGTGATCATGCTTCAAGGATTGCTCTATTTGTCATAAACTTAATACTTTGAGATGCATGCTGGACAACGGTCTTAGGATGGAGGAGGAATAGTAGACGGAGATGAATGTCGGTCTACTTGGAACGGATGTAATGCCTATGTATTAATCCCGCCATGAAGAGTCATCATAACTATGGGCTTTTTTATCAATTGACCAACAGTAATTTGTTTATCCACTGTTACTATGCTTATGAGAGAGATGCCTCTAATGTACTTATGGCCCCCGGGTCCATTTACTTTATATTTACTAAAATCCTAAAAATACTTGCTGCAACTTATTTTACTTTCATTTTATCTACCACTATCATATTTAATCCTTGCAATTGGCGAGTATAAGGGATTTGGCAATCCTCTTGCCTTCGTTGGGTGCAAGCATTTGCTTCGTGTGTGTGCATGTATCGCTTATCTTGTTTGTATGGTGTCTTCTACTGGTTCAATAAACCTTAGTTCTGAACTAAGAAAAATACTATCTGCTACTATACTACGTCATCCTTCTACTTCGGGGAAATCCCAACGCCTATCAGAAGTAGCGACGGCGAGCTCACCAAGATCGGCGAGGAGTGGTTGCTTAGCGACTCCTCCACCAATGCCGTCAGGGGCAAGGCCGCCGCCAGGGCTCCGTGGGCATCGTCGACATTGCCCTCCTCCCCCGAACCGCACTGGAGGAAGCGGAGCGGCTCCTCCGCTCCGCGAGCGCCAAGTTGAGGGCGGGCAAGACTACCGCGGCCCACCGGTGCCCTACCACCTCTAGAGGGACGTTGACGACGACGATGATGGCACGGATGGTGACAGTTGTGCGCCTGGGTAGGGCGACCACGTGTACGAGGTGGTCATCCGGTACAAGCTGTAGATTTTTTTAGAATTTCAATATAACGGCCAAAATATCGGTCATTTATGTAAATAATGATCAAATTTTAATGAATTCCGCCGTGTTTTATTATATTTCGTCCGATTTATTCAAATAAGCTTTGAAATTTATGTGGCTAGCTTTTGATATCCGGCTACCGCAAACATTTCAGCGGACCGGTCTCCATGTCCATGAACAGATGCGGTGTCTAGTTTGCGGATAAGTGTTGTAGATGCCCTAAGCATAAATGCCGGGTTAAATCGTGTGTGCCGTGCGCTGGTCAGGAATAGGGCAGCGGCCAAACAAAGTGTAGTGTCGTAGTCATAGCTCGGTGCGGTGCCCCTGCCGGGGGATTCTGGTCTGGTACTTGGTGTTCCCATGGAGCATATTTGTTGTTGCGTTTGAACCTGAACCTGTTGTTGTTTCTTGCTCCGTAGGCATCTCATTATTGAACTGGACTTCCTTTCTGGTGGATTGATTTGATATTTTGATTCGAGACAAATGTGCGGTTGTCATGCTATTTCCCGTGTGTGCGTACGTGTAAAGGATTTTGGTGGGGAAGAAAAGGGAGATTCCAGCCTTGTGCTAGCATCTGCTGCCCCTGGCTGCACGGGTAAAGTACTCTGATGCGTTGTCGTTCCCATTTTCAGTCGCATGCATTTTCGAACGGGACGGTAAAACTAACCTTGTACTCCGTCCATCCCAAAATAAAATAAGTATTGTCGATTTAGTACAACGGAGGGAGTAGTTGTTTCTTGCGTCATTGGGCTCGATCGTGTTCTAGCTAGGAGGAGAAAAGAGAGAAGTTTTCACACACGCGCGCGCACAGAGAAAGAGAGAGATTAGTTCGTGTCGTTTTGGATTTGCAGCAAACAAAGATTCTTATAATGGGATTTGCAGCAACAGACAACAACGATTTTTGTAATGTAATTCTTTCATATGCATCTTGTGATACTTGGATTAAGTGCTGCATGATTGAATGTGTTGTGCTGCACCGATCGAGCATGCATGTAGGGATGGACGTCGACCGAGCTCTCAGGCCAACTCCACCGCATGACCCCAAACGGACGTCCGGTTTAGCCGGATTTTTTCCCTTTGGGGCGGCAATGGATTCGCCCATGTCCACGTCTGTGCGACGGGTCGTGGGTGCGCTCAGCGCGTTGCCGCACCCTAAATCTTGTCCGTGTTGGACGTGTTTAAAAAAACATAAAAACTTAAATAAAATGACTTAAAAAGTAAATAAACGCAGTTTAAAAAACTAAAAACTTAAGTTAGGGTCCATGGCCACAAAACGGCCCAGTTTCACGTCCAACTTGACATAATTAAACATAAAAAAGAAAATAAAAAACGGCCGCCGCAGCGCGCTCCTGCCCGTGCCCATCGATGCCATCACCGTCTTTAGTG
Source organism: Aegilops sharonensis (assembly GCA_904067115.1). Classification (NCBI taxonomy): domain Eukaryota; kingdom Viridiplantae; phylum Streptophyta; class Magnoliopsida; order Poales; family Poaceae; genus Aegilops; species Aegilops sharonensis. The sequence continues at coordinate 1,015,553,691 of LR880972.1, forward strand.
GCCGCCGGCATCGTCGTCGTCGTTGACGAGGTCAACGTAGGCCAGCGGCGTCCAGAGGCGGGCCGGCGGTGCGTGGTAGACGCGGGCGGGCTGGACGGAGGGAGGAGCCTGCACCACCTCCTTCCGTGGCGACGCCTCCTGCTCCGGTGACCGCGGCGGAGTGGCGCACCAGTTCACGCCCATGGCGGCGGCCATCTCCGGAGCAGTGCAGGACCAGCCCCACCCTGGCCCAACAGGCCCGGGTGGAACACGGCCACCGGCTCCTCCTCCATCGTCTCCTCCGCAGCCACCATCTCCAGCTCGGGGATGGCTACCTTGCCGGAGGCGGAGCGGGCCATCATCTCCTCCAGCACTAGTAGAAATCAGGGCTTTCGTTCGGGCAGGACAAGCCCATTAGTCCCGGTTCATACAAGAATCGGGACCCATAGGGGCATTCGTCCTGATTCGTTAGCCCAGGGGGCCGGCTGGGGCCTGGTGGGCATTGGTCCCGGTTCGTGGGGAACTATTTGTCCCGGTTCTACGCACAGACCGGGACCAATGGGCCTCGCTCCTGGCCCACAACCATTTGTCTCGGTTCGTGGCTAGAACCGGGACAGAAGGTAGAGCTTTAGTCCCGGTTGTAGCCACGAACCGGGACAAATGAGTTGCCTATATATACCCCATCGCCACGGCAGAGCACACCACAGCCGGCGAGGGGAGGGCAGTTGGGTGCTCTCTATCTCACCACCTTGCACATGAGGTGTTCGATGAAATGTCTGAGCCACACTAGTTAATCTTTCTCCTCTCGAAACTCGACCTCCGACCTCCATTTTCCCCGAGATTTGTCTTGGTTTAGCGGTCTGTCACGTCCCGTCCCCATCTTCATCGTCATCGATCGCCCGCGCCGATCGCGTCGCCGGCACCACCTTGGTGAGCCTCTTGTTCTTATGTTCTTTCTGAAAGAAAAAAATTCTTACTTCAGATAGATACTTGTCTAATTTTCTTACTTTTATTATTCCTTGTTATTATATAGTGCGATGGTTTTGGTATCCGCCCCCGTCGGCCCTCGTCATGTCTATGATTCAGATGTGGTATATATATATTATCTTTTCATAACTATTTGATTCATTTATTGTTTATGAAAATTATGCCGACCAACGTGACATAGATTTTATTTATCTAGGAGGTTGTTAAACCGGAAATTCGAACCGACCCTATTGTCGAGAGGTTACATTTAGTTGAAGAAGAAAACAATTACTTAAAGGAAAAAATAATAAAAATTGAGGAGAAGATGATATTGGAGTTGCATGTTGCGGATGTCGTCGATGATCACAAGATCAAGATGGATGCAATGCGGTTGAAGATTAAAAAAATTAGAAAATATGCCATTCATGCCGAGGCTTGGTATCATTATGCAGTTGGATCAGTTGTTACCTTGGTTGCGATTATGATCTCATTTGTTATTGCATTGAAATGTTTTACATAATTTCAATGTATGGTTTAATTAGATGCTCTGGATAGCTATATGTTGTTCAATGAGAACTATGTATGTACTTTGGTTTTATTGTGATGATGAACATCTATTAATTTGGTCACTTATCTATTCATGAGAGGCTTGTAAATTGATGATGTGGCTTTGAATGGTGCATTTTGAACACAGAAAAACTATGGAGTTCAAATAAGTTCAAAAAAATGAAATCCCTTTGTAATAGACGAGTTTCCGTATGAAACCCTGATACTTCGAAAGAGATTGTCCGTTTTGTACACAAAGTGCATCCAGTTTTTGCCGTAACCCTCTCTACTTTCTTGCCCATGCTATGTGGGTGAAATGATGATACCATGCCAACTTGGAACCTTTTCAGAGTTCATTTCAAATGCTTTTCAATTTCATGGTCTTATGGCTCAAAATATTCAGTAAATGCATGAAAAAGAACGAATGAAGTCAGAAAGGGTTGGAAATTGATGATGTGGCTTTGAATGGTGCATTTTGAACACAGAAAAACTATAATAGCAAAAAGAATTATCATAAAATAAAATAAATAAGTAATTCGAAACAAAATAATATAAACTATAATAAAATATATAGGGTTTTTATCACTTTTGCCACTAGTTGTGTCACACTACTCACTTTTGCCATTAAAATGTTTCACTGCTCAAAAATGCCACTCTTCCGTTAGAGACACACTCAAAAATGCCATATTTCTCACGTTACCGTCAGTCAAAGGCTCATTGACCACATGATATGACCATAATACCCCTGATTCCATTACATGTGGGCTCATGTGTAAAGAGCAGGAAAAGAATGCTCAAAAATGCCACTCTTCCGTTAGAGACACACTCAAAAATGCCATATTTCTCACGTTACCGTCAGTCAAAGGCTCATTGACCACATGATATGACCATAATACCCCTGATTCCATTACATGTGGGCTCATGTGTAAAGAGCAGGAAAAGAAAAGAAATAGGGGAGAGTGGGGGATCGAACCTCGCACATTCAATCAGGGCGGCTAATACACGCGCGCGTAATAACCATCCAGGAAGACGCACTTATCTGTCAATTATAGAGATCTTTAACTTGTAGTCCATTCGGATTGACCTGACTAAGCTATCGTTTATACAAATCCTATCCCCAAACTCGTACCTTTCCCTATCCATTAGCAGCCGCAGCCACAAACCGCCGCCGCCGCCGCCCGCCAAACTCCTCCATTCGGGTACGGCCGGTCGCCGGCGCGGCCTGCGCAGCTCCGGCGCGCCTCCACTCGCCGCAGCGCCGACGCCTCCCGCCCCGCAGCTCCGACGCCTCCCGCTCCGCGCACCTCCCGCCCCGCAGCTCCGACACCTCCCGCCCCGCGCACCTCCACTCGCCGCAGCTCCGGCTTCCCTCCCGAGCAGCATCGCCACATGACTCCCATCTGACTCCTCTGTTCTTCCTCCGCCTGTGATTTCTTGAACAAAGGTTGTTCCACGACAATGGCGACGGACAACAGGTCTGAATCAGAGGCTTGCCTCGGCCACCAGATGGCGCTAAGTGTACAGGTCGCAACCTCTGATATTCCAGCAGGGTGAGTATGCTAATTACTAGGATGATGCGTGTGTATTCATAGTAGTATGTAGCGGTTGAATTTGTTGTGTGTAATTCATAGTGACTAACTGCACACAATTTGGTTATGTGTTCATGATGATTTAGGATGGATGTGGAAACTGCTTGTATGCTGTCTGTTAGGATGGAAACAAGTCGTCTTAGTAGCGATGGCCGCAAGCGATATGTTGGCGGCTTTGATTATCCTCTGTTTGTCGAATCCAGTATCACATACAAAACATTGTTGTGCAAGTTGTGTGATACCTATCCCTGGGGGTGCCGTGATTATGTGGAGTTGAAGTACTACGAGAGGGAACAGAATATATGGGTTGATGTTGCATGTGATGATGATGCAGCTTTGATGTTTGGAAATTATCAAGATTCAAAGAAAATATCTATGCTAATTGAGGTTCTTCAGAAATCTCCAACTCCCAGCACACCGAACCGCAATCCACCTACACAGCCTTCTTATAGTGAGAGTCAACATACAGGGAGTCAGGCAATTGATGTTGATATAGTCAACATACAGGGAGTCAGGCGGTGTACTAGTATTGATGATCCTAACAGAGACATAACCGATGATGCTATTCCTGATGATGCTATACTCTCAGATAATGATNACCTCTGATATTCCAGCAGGGTGAGTATGCTAATTACTAGGATGATGCGTGTGTATTCATAGTAGTATGTAGCGGTTGAATTTGTTGTGTGTAATTCATAGTGACTAACTGCACACAATTTGGTTATGTGTTCATGATGATTTAGGATGGATGTGGAAACTGCTTGTATGCTGTCTGTTAGGATGGAAACAAGTCGTCTTAGTAGCGATGGCCGCAAGCGATATGTTGGCGGCTTTGATTATCCTCTGTTTGTCGAATCCAGTATCACATACAAAACATTGTTGTGCAAGTTGTGTGATACCTATCCCTGGGGGTGCCGTGATTATGTGGAGTTGAAGTACTACGAGAGGGAACAGAATATATGGGTTGATGTTGCATGTGATGATGATGCAGCTTTGATGTTTGGAAATTATCAAGATTCAAAGAAAATATCTATGCTAATTGAGGTTCTTCAGAAATCTCCAACTCCCAGCACACCGAACCGCAATCCACCTACACAGCCTTCTTATAGTGAGAGTCAACATACAGGGAGTCAGGCAATTGATGTTGATATAGTCAACATACAGGGAGTCAGGCGGTGTACTAGTATTGATGATCCTAACAGAGACATAACCGATGATGCTATTCCTGATGATGCTATACTCTCAGATAATGATGATGAGAGGGAGTATCCTGACTTAGTCAAGAAGTCTACGAAAGAAGATGATTCAAAAGATATAGAAGAGGAAGATGATCCTCCAGCATATGAATCCACTGACACTGAAGAGGAAGAAGAGAATAGAGACATGGGTTTAGTAGATGAGGAGGAAGAGGAGGAGGAGGAGGACAGACCTATTGTAGTGTATAATAAGGAGGATCCATCATTTGTAGAAGGATCGGCATTCCCCTCTTTGTTGGATTGCAAGAATGCACTTTCGACTTTTGCAATTAAAAGTGAATTTGACTATACAGTCCAAAAGAGTGATCCTAATAGGCTGAGAGTTTGTTGTGCATATAAGAGGTGTAAGTGGAGGATACACGGCTCTTATATGAGGAATAGCACAATATTTCAGGTATAACTTGGTAATATCTAATTGATTTGATTGTTGTACCCTTTCTTCTATGCAATTGGTAGCAATACAATTTGATTTTGCTGGTTTTTGAATGCAGATCAAGGTGTGTCCTTTCTCTCATACATGCCCAACTAAGCTGAGAAGTGAGAAGTTCAAGCCGGCTAAGAGTAGGTGGGTTGCTGATGTTATCCTAGATTGGGTCAGAAAGAACCCAGACATTGGACCTACTGCTCTTCAAGAGAAGATCGAGGAGAAGTATCACTTCACGGTGCCGTACATGCGTGTATCTCGTGGTAAGGAGAAAGCAATGGATATGATTAGTGGAAAATGGAAAGATAGCTTCCATCTTCTCTATAGTTTCAAGGCTGAGGTGGAGAAGTGTTCTCCTGGTAGTGTAGTGGAAATAGACAAAGAGACTGTGAAGTACTCAATCAAAGGAAAAGTCAGGGAGAAGGAATGCTTTAGGAGAGTGTTCGTTTCATTCAAGGCATGTTGGCAAGGGTTTTTAGATGGGTGTCGACCATACTTGGCCGTGGATTCAACTGCNTATAGAAGAGGAAGATGATCCTCCAGCATATGAATCCACTGACACTGAAGAGGAAGAAGAGAATAGAGACATGGGTTTAGTAGATGAGGAGGAAGAGGAGGAGGAGGAGGACAGACCTATTGTAGTGTATAATAAGGAGGATCCATCATTTGTAGAAGGATCGGCATTCCCCTCTTTGTTGGATTGCAAGAATGCACTTTCGACTTTTGCAATTAAAAGTGAATTTGACTATACAGTCCAAAAGAGTGATCCTAATAGGCTGAGAGTTTGTTGTGCATATAAGAGGTGTAAGTGGAGGATACACGGCTCTTATATGAGGAATAGCACAATATTTCAGGTATAACTTGGTAATATCTAATTGATTTGATTGTTGTACCCTTTCTTCTATGCAATTGGTAGCAATACAATTTGATTTTGCTGGTTTTTGAATGCAGATCAAGGTGTGTCCTTTCTCTCATACATGCCCAACTAAGCTGAGAAGTGAGAAGTTCAAGCCGGCTAAGAGTAGGTGGGTTGCTGATGTTATCCTAGATTGGGTCAGAAAGAACCCAGACATTGGACCTACTGCTCTTCAAGAGAAGATCGAGGAGAAGTATCACTTCACGGTGCCGTACATGCGTGTATCTCGTGGTAAGGAGAAAGCAATGGATATGATTAGTGGAAAATGGAAAGATAGCTTCCATCTTCTCTATAGTTTCAAGGCTGAGGTGGAGAAGTGTTCTCCTGGTAGTGTAGTGGAAATAGACAAAGAGACTGTGAAGTACTCAATCAAAGGAAAAGTCAGGGAGAAGGAATGCTTTAGGAGAGTGTTCGTTTCATTCAAGGCATGTTGGCAAGGGTTTTTAGATGGGTGTCGACCATACTTGGCCGTGGATTCAACTGCACTAAACGGGAGATTCAAAGGGCAGCTAGCTTCTGCTTGTGCCATTGATGGCCGTAATTGGCTTTACCCGGTTGCCTACGGGGTGATAGAGACAGAATCATCAGATAGTTGGGCTTGGTTTCTTCAAAATCTATGTAATCTTATTGGGCATCCTGAAGGACTAGTCATACACACCGACGCTTGTAAAGGTTTAGAGACAGCGGTAGAACAAGTGTGGCCTGGAGTGGAGCATAGGGAGTGTATGAGGCATCTTGTTGCAAATTTTGGAAAAAAATTCAAGGGCAAGGTCTATGATGATAATCTTTGGCCAGCAAGCTTGACTTACAGTTCTAGGAAGCACAATTGGCATATGAAGCAGATCCTTGCTAAGAAGAGTGTTCAAAAATATATGGCTGAACACCACACAAAGATATGGTATAGAAGCAAGTTCAATGAAATCTGCAAGGTTGACTACGTCAATAACAACCTCGCAGAGTCATTTAATAGCAAAGTCAGGAAAATTAAGGCTCTTCTTATTGTTGACATGTTGGACAAGATTAGGCAGATGATAATGGAGAAGTTTGATTTGCGGATGAGGATAGCATTAGAAAAATGGCTTGGCCATCTCATAATACCAAGTGTGATAAAGGCACTACATGCCAAATCCAAAGGTAAACAAACATCTTCTGCTCTTTCAATCAACTAATGTCATAACGAACTAAATTAAATGTTTAATATTTGGTGTTCTTTCCAGGACTAAAGATGAAGGTAGTTAGACGCAGTGATGTCGAGGCAGAAATTACTGCAGTCGACAAAGAAAATAGGGAATGGAGGTACCCTGTTGACATAGCCAAGGAAACATGTAGCTGCAGGCAATGGCAAGTCAAGGGTTTGCCATGTATCCATGCTCTATATTTCATTACTTCACTAAGAGGTCCGGTATCAGAAATTGAACCTTATGTACATGAGTTCTACTCAGTAGCAAAATTCAAGGCTGCGTATGCAGACAACATACCTGCAATGGTAGGCAAGCAACAATGGGACATTGTTGACCCTGGCTTCAAACTACAAGCTCCAGTGTTGAGGAGGCCAAAAGGACGACCGCGGAAGACTAGAATCAGATCTAGTGCTGAAGGTGCTGGCCTTGGCCCTAGGAAAAGGAAGTGTAAGCGTTGCGGAGGCTTCGGCCACATAGCGAGAATTTGCAAAAATCCAGTTGACCCAGCATTTGGAGAAGATGAGGCTGACCTACATGCTGGAGATGCCCCTTTTGTGGCCGGAGAAGGCGACCCTGAGCCATCCGTGGTTGCATATTCTGTGGGGTAACTCCAAAACCTGTGCTTTCTATATCTCAACATCCATGGCTACATTGCTACATTCATGCATTTTCAACATTCTGTCCTATAATCTGAGTCGTCAAAGACTAATTTTACTTTCCACTTCCAAAGAATTTGAATACATGTAAGCTATGACTATATTCTGTACAAAATTGATGCTTTATATTTCCATTTTTTTGCAACATGACCAACTTCTATACAGCTCAACGAAAAGCATGAAGAAGAAAACAGAGAAGAAAACCAATAAAAGGAAGAACAAAGAAGATGAACATTCAACCAGAACTGAAGGTTCCACAAGTGGATCTGTTGCATCTCCCATGCATACCCGAGTTGCACACAAATCGCCAGACAGCCCTGCCCAAAACACAAGAAGCAAAAAGAGGCTGCACATGTGAACATTTGTGTGATTGTGACCTTACAAGATTGTGAACCTGGACCTGTTTATTTTGAACCTTATGTTGAGAATTTGGACCTTTTACTTCAAACTAGCAAGTGGATCTTATTCGACCTTAATGTATGTTTGTGAACCTGAGACACTTTGTGTGCTGAAAATCCAGGAAAGGAACATTATGTTTGCTTGTGTGCTGGATGTTTTCAACCTTATGTACATGCGTCATGGTAAATTTATTTTTTAGAGAAATTTAGAGAACCATTTGTTGCTGCTGTTGCGTGTACAACTTTTGTTTACTTGGTTTTTTAATAGCTATGCCAAGATATCACGTAAGGATATGTACCATATCTCCATTCGTTAGTCAACTAATGACCTTGGGTGTGGTGGCTAGCTCGTGCGAGCGCATCCCAGAGGTCTGGGGTTCGAACCCCTCTACTGCCTATTTTTACATCCTAAAAACTATTTCCCTGTCTCTGACATGTCGGGCCCACAGTTCGGGAAGAAATGGAGCCAGGGGCATTTCGGTCATCTAGCGCGGTCAACGAGCCTTTGACTGACGGTAACGTGAGAAAATGTCATTTTTGAGTGTGGCCCTAACGGAAGAGTGGCATTTTTGAATACTGAAACATTTTAATGGCAAAAGTGAGTAGTGTGGCACAACTAGTGGCAAAAGTGATAAAAACCCAAATATATAAGAAGAAACAAAATAAAATAAAATAAACTTTAATAACATAAATAAATTTATGAAACTAAAATTATCAAAGTATTTTCTGTTCAAAATCATTAAAAGAAAAAAGAATTTTCATAAAGAACTTTTTTGTTAGAAACTTTAATAGCAAAAAGAATTATCATAAAATAAAATAAATAAGTAATTTGAAACAAAATTATATAAACTATAATAAAATATATAAGCAGAAACAAAATAAAATAAAATACAATAAACTTTAATAACATAAATAAATTTATGAAACTATAATTATCAAAGTATTTTCTTTTCAAAATCATTAAAAGCAAAAAAAATCATAAAGAATTTTTTGTTAGAAACTTTAGTAGCAAAAAGAATTATCATAAAATAAAATAAATAAGTAATTATAAAAAAAATTAAAATAAATAAAGTAAAAAGAAAATAAAAAAGTGGGAAAAAATAAAAAAATTGCCACCTACTGGGCCACCACGGCCTGAATACGACTAGAAACACTATTGGGCCAGGATTCAGGCCCGCAAACGGCCCAGCAGGCCCACAGGCAGAGACACAAGTTTAGGCCAGCAGGCCTGCAATAGTGAGAAGTTCAAATGGGTGGGCAGAGTCGCGCTTATAAACAGGTGCGACCCCTCTTCAGCTAGCGAGGTGGGACTAAACTTTGGCCGCGACGCGGGCAGCACANAAAAAAGTGGGAAAAAATAAAAAAATTGCCACCTACTGGGCCACCACGGCCTGAATACGACTAGAAACACTATTGGGCCAGGATTCAGGCCCGCAAACGGCCCAGCAGGCCCACAGGCAGAGACACAAGTTTAGGCCAGCAGGCCTGCAATAGTGAGAAGTTCAAATGGGTGGGCAGAGTCGCGCTTATAAACAGGTGCGACCCCTCTTCAGCTAGCGAGGTGGGACTAAACTTTGGCCGCGACGCGGGCAGCACAGGGGCCTTTGGTCCCGGTTGGTGGCACCAACCGGGACTAAAGGGGTGCACTGGTACCGGTTTCTGCCACCAACCGGTACCAATACCCCCCCCCCCCTCCCTTTAGTCCCGTTTGGTGTCACCAATCGGGACCTTTGGGCTGCTGAAAAGAGACCTTTGGTCCCGGTTGGTGGCACCAACCTGGACTAAAGGTGGCATTGGTACCGGTTGGTGCCACGAATCGGTACCAATGCACAGGGTATATAAGTAGCACTTGTGAAAAATTTATTTCAGTTCTTCTTCCCCGCCCGACGCCCCAGCGCTGCTCCTCGTCGCCGTCGCCGTCGTCGCCTCTGCCCCGCGCCCGAGCCCCTGCCCGTGGACTGCCCCCGCGCGCCGGCGCCCTCGCCGCCCCTGCCTCCGACGCCGTCGCCGCGCCGTCCCTACCTCTGACGCCGTCGCCGCGCCGCCCCTGCCCTCGACCACGTCGTCGCCGGCGCCGCGCGGCACCGGTCCCTGCCCCGCGCCCGAGCCCCTGCCCGCTGCCCGCCCCCGAGCGCCGTCGCCGTCGCCAGCCGCCCCCGCCGCCAGCACCGCCCCCGGTTAATTTTTATTTGATTAATTCTGTTTTTTAAATTTTTATTAGATTTTTTTACATGTTTTAAGATTTTCATATATGTATATATGTATATTTTATATATATATGTATTTTTTATGTATGTTCATATATGTATGTATGTATTTTTTACATGTTTTTTGTATGTATGTATGTATGTATTTTTTCAATTGTAATGATGTTTTAAAGTATACATATATGCAAGTTAGATTTTTAGAAAAGTTTTATCTATATATGTTCTCTGATTTAGTATATTTTAGGTTAGTTTAATTTTTAGAATTTTTTTAAATATCTAGCTAGGAAAGGAAGAAGAAGAAAAAGAATGAGAGGAAAAAGAAAAATAAGAAGAGGAAGAAAGGAGAAGAAAAGAAGAGGAAGAAGAGGAGAAATAAATAAGAAGAGGAAAAAAGAAGAAAAAGAAGAGGAGGAGAAGAAAGGAATAGAGAAGAAGAAGAAAAAAAATAGTATTTTCTATTACTATTTTTTTCTTCTTCTTCTCCTTTTTTTCTTCTTTTTTTTCTTCGATCGCTTCTCTTCTATTCCTTTCTTCTTCTCCTCTTTTTATTTCTTCTTTGTTTTCTTATTTTTTATCGGGTATGTCGTTGTCGATATATACCCCCTCCCGATAACTTCAACACGAGGGGGGTCGATATACCCCCTCCC
>LR880972.1:1015569727-1015611224 GCA_904067115.1 Aegilops sharonensis
CCCCCCCCTTTCAAAAAAAAAACAAAAACCCCAGCCCCTGAAATGCTGACGCGTGGATTCCTATTGGTCCCGGTTGGTGCCACCAACCGGGACCAAAGGGCCTCCTGCCTGGGCTCGCCGCACCGGCCACGTGGAGCCCCATCTGTCCCGGTTTGTGTAAGAACTGGGACTAAAGGTCTAGGGCATTAGTACCGACACTTTAGTCTCGGTTCAAAAAACGGGACAAATGGCCCTTACGAACCGGGACAGTAGGCCCTTTTTCTACAAGTGCAGGCCCTCCCATTAGCGCTCATCGTGCGTTTACATGGAGTCTTCCATGACACGCGCCATGAGACAGGCCTCCTCCTCCTCTGTCATGCGAGGAGGTGGTGGTGGAGACGGCGAATGCGACGGTGACGACGCAGGCATGAGGCCGCGCACCCGCCTACGCCCGCGCTCCTGGGGAGCAGGCGCTGCGCGCTCCCGTCGTGGCCGTCGCGGCCCAGACGCCGTGCCGTCGAAGAAGGGGGCACGCCGCACGTCGTGCTCGTCCCTGAGCCAGGTGTCCTAGAGGGCGGAGTTCGGGGCGTATCTGTCGTCGCAGTACAGGTCGTCGGGGAGGAGGCGGCGGCGGCGCTCGATCTCTTCACGGCACGCACTCGTCTCCCAATAACGGCGGCACACCGACATGCGGATGTAATGCCGGTCGCGCTGGCCGGCGGACGTGGGGGCGATGGAGAACGCGGGCGGCGCGGGGGCCCGGCGTGGTGGTGATGCTGGCTCCACCTTATTCACGGAGCCGGCGCGGCGCCCCGACGAGGAGCCGGCCTCGCGGTCGTGCTTCCCCTTGCGGCCTGGGTTACAGAAGCCCATGGCTTCGAGGTGGCCGGCCGGCGAGGTCGAGGACGGGGGATGGCTAGGGTTTCGCGCTCTCGGGTTTCGAGGATGCCGCGGGATGGAGTGGGGGAGTGTGGACGACGACCGGTCCACGGGTTCCCCATTTAAGAAGGACGACGACCTTCCACTGGGCCGATGACAGGTGGGGCCGGCCGGCCGTGCGCATTGATGTTGGCGGGTGGGAGGTAGGTGGCCGCCCCGCCACGCGGCCAGACGCGGACGAGCGGCGCGTCCGTTTGGTGTCCGCGACGACCTAAACCCGGCGCAAGTTTGCGCTCGAAATTGGTCGGCCCGGATACAAAATGGACCAGATGGGTCCGGTCAGTCGCGCGCTGGACCGCCTCGTTTGTCCGTTTTACCCCAAACGAATGGGGCAGGACATAATGGGGTCGCACGATGGAGTTGGCCTCACGGACGGAACCGATCCACGACCGGGCTCTCACGGACGGACGTCGCCGGACAAACACACAGCCACAGAGATGGGGAATGAGATGCATGCATGCATGGACGCATGGTGATCTTTCAAACATAACTCAATCATGGAGTATCTTCATTTTTCTTCTCGGAGCCGTTTCTATATTTTGATTGAGAAGAAGTTATGCATCACACATATCCAAATAAGATGCATTCCTGTACCTACGCGTGAAACGTTTGCCGCCGGTGGCCCGTGGGTGTCATGTGCATGCATGCATGCACATATACTAGTATTTTGGTGACTTGTTTGTTTGGTGGATGTCACGGGTTGGCAGGCCGTGTAGTATATGTAGTAAATCGGAGCGCAACGACGACAGTGTGGTGACTTGTTTCTTTGTTAGCTGTGATTCGCTTGTTTTTTGCCTGTTTCGTGGGGGGCCAAAATGGCGGTTGATGGGTTCATTCGTTCACCTAGCTTTGTCATGCATCTCCAGGACCGGCTTTGGCCGTGCATGTATGAAACATTTCTGCTGAACCTACCTAGTTTCCGTGTGTGTATGTACGTAGTCTGTAGGGCGTAGCTCTCTCCCTTCCTCTCTCCATGCATTTGCTCATGGACCCTCTGCCTCTCTCCCTCGGTCCATTGCATGTATGGCGTCGCGTTTCCCGAGGAAGCCCTGGCATCTTGCGCTTGTCCTCTTTCCTCAGCCCAGCTAGCTGGCCCTGCCAAGCCGAACCCACCCTCCGTTTCTCTTTCGTTTCTCACGATGCATGCAATGTGTGTGATGTATGTCAGTATGTGTGGACGGTGAAACACGACGACATGCACGTCCGTCCGTCCGTCCGTCCGTCACGGGCATGCAACGCCTCGCTGCCTGCCTGCTGGCTGCTACCAGCCATCTTCAGGGCCAAACTACCGCCACCTTCATGCATAGTACGTGGTAGAGCTAGGGAGTAGTATGTCTGAGCGTACGTGACATGCATGGAGCCGCACACAAAGGTGACACAACGCATACAAGTATCAGTACGATACTTGTCACAGTACGTAGTACAAAGCATATTCAACATAGACGATGACAATATGAATGATGTATGTATACTACATACAAGAAAGCGGCAATCTGCAGGCCTGCCGGCTGGCAGTGTCTCTGTTTTTCAAGAAAGGAAATATATTAATATCGCGAAGATACCAATTACATCTGGCCTATGTATCAGCAAAATGTTCAAAGACATCAAGAATACACACAGCCAAAAAAAGAAAATAAAAGAACAAACAAAAAATACCACCACGGTGATCAGTCACTAGCAACAACAATACACTAACCACCACCAAAGACAACACCCGGGATACAGAAAGATTCTTCGAAAGCAACACCTCTAAGAAGAAAAAAATGCACAAGCGTTGTCCACTTGGCCAATGGCCGGTACCATACCTAGGGAAAAAACATGCACCCAGTAAGTCTCGGCATGAGGGGCCATCAGAATCCAACCGATCGGCGAGAACGAGTGAATCGACTACACGCATATGCATGGGTCGGTCAGCAGCCTCGTCTGAGCATGATGTTTTGTTCGTACGTTTGTAGCCACACGCCACATGGATCCTCTTTGGAATGTCTTTTATTTATTCCTTGAAAAACCTATAAAGTATTTTTAACAGTTTTACTCTCTCCATTTTAATATATAATATTTATTAGCGGTAATTGCCTTTGGCTCCTAGGTGCATATGCACCCATTGTCAAAATACACATTTCAAAAAGTTAAAAAATTCGGAACAAAAATGCCGTGTGTATATCCGGACATTTTATGTGCGTGCACAAGGTTTCGGTGAAAAACTACATTTTTTGTGGCTTGTGTAAAAAAGACAATTTTTGATGCTTCATTCAAACTATTCACGAGGCATTTCTTTATCTTTTTTTCACATGCCACAAAAAAAGTCGTTTTTCACCGAAACCTTGTGCACGCACATAAAATGTCTAGATATACATGCGGGATTTTTGTTCCGAATTTTTCAACTTTTCAAAATATGTATTTCGATAATGGGTGCATATGCACCTAGGAGCCAAAACACCATTCTAATATATTAAAATAAATAAACCAGATGTTTGATGTTTGATCAAGTTTGTAGAAAATTGTGTCAAATCTATAATACCAAATAAATAAAATATAAAAATAGGTTTCATGATCATTCAAATAATAGCGATTTGGTGTTGTAGGAATTGAGTGCAAAAGAGCCCGTGCGTTGCAACAGGGAGAAAAAAATATCGCACACCCTTAATCATAATCATAATGAATCAAGTATGCTATAAGTTTCGATGTGACATTGGCCTCGATCATGGTTTTATTGAAGCAGGAAGTAGAGAAGTTTCCAAGCAGATCAAGAGGGAAAAGGGTGAATTAATTTGTTCGTCTTGTTTTGGATTTGGGGCAACAGACAATTTGCGGAGCAATGCTACACGCACGGACATATTATTACGGGATCAATGGGGGGTGCTTAGGTCTGTTACTTTGATAGGACTAGTAAGCGTGCACGTGCAACGCACGTATTGCCTAATGTTACAATCATATATGAAAATTCACTTGTATATAAAAGTATAATCTGATAGTAGTAGTGACAACTATTTAAAATGAATTGTTTTATAAAAAAAGGTTCATTTCCCTCCCAGACTAATAGTACCCTTATTCTATGAATCTTGAATAACATATTCAAGTACTCAGTTAGAATCACTATTTTTTTCTTTCTATCTACGACAGATCTACGGTAATATGATTACTTTCTTACATGTCCAACTTTCAATATCTTCTTTCTATTTTGACGGCATCGTCTCAACCAACGCCACTGAGTGCCACAACTCGATGAGGTAGGGGAATAGCCGCTCTAAGCAACATAGCAATGTACCCACTGAATTTAATAAATGACTTGGCAGTGTTCTAAATAAAATGACATGGTACTATATAAGTGAAACAATACATTTTAGCACATCATCATGTCTTGCTGTTTATGTCAGTAGTAGTCACTAGTCAGTGTTTGAATGTTGTATATATCATTGTTTCGAGCTTTTTATTGTCTTATTTATTGTCTCGAACTACTGGTGGGCTAAATGAGGACTACCATTCTCCAGTGTTCAGAGTGTATCTCCTTTTTTCAAGTTATACTAGTAAGCGTGCACGTGCAACGCACGTATTGCCTAATGTTACAATCATATATGAAAATTCACTTGTATATAAAAGTATAATCTGATAGTAGTAGTGACAACTATTTAAAATGAATTGTTTTATAAAAAAAGGTTCATTTCCCTCCCAGACTAATAGTACCCTTATTCTATGAATCTTGAATAACATATTCAAGTACTCAGTTAGAATCACTATTTTTTTCTTTCTATCTACGACAGATCTACGGTAATATGATTACTTTCTTACATGTCCAACTTTCAATATCTTCTTTCTATTTTGACGGCATCGTCTCAACCAACGCCACTGAGTGCCACAACTCGATGAGGTAGGGGAATAGCCGCTCTGAGCAACATAGCAATGTACCCACTGAATTTAATAAATGACTTGGCAGTGTTCTAAATAAAATGACATGGTACTATATAAGTGAAACAATACATTTTAGCACATCATCATGTAACAAAATGAGAAGTCGGAAATTCAATTCGACTCCCGGGAGCACATGCGCCCAAAAATAATTTTTTAAATGTGAAAAAATCAAGAAAATAGTTTCATGTGTTGTTAGTCACATCCAAATGCTACCTGAATATTTTGAGGCAAAAAGGTTACGCATTTTGGCCTGTGCAAATAAAAAATGAAAAATGAACACGAACTGTTACCCCAAAATGTCATCCCAAATTTGCTTTTTTCACCAATGAAACAATGTTATTCCGTTTCACATGCATATTGTCAAGCATTCTTGCGACACTAACACTAACATTCAAAATAATCTGAAATTTTTAAAACAATTATTATATTTTTTTTCGCATTACTGTTCAGCCGGGAGCAAGTGCTCCCCGAAGCCAAAACGCCCCTCCCGATCAAAAGTGAACTATGAAGAAAAAATTGTTTGTGCTTGATTAGCTTGGGAAAGTAGTTGCATATTCAATATCAGCATGACAGAACAACAATAGTTGGCCTTCAGCAACAACATTCTTCCGACACAACCTCCATTCTTGTGTCCCGCCAAGAAGAAATTTTCAACCAAAACAAAACTATTTTGACTAAAAATTAAGTAGATGACTTTAAACGAATGAGTAATAGTGAAGTTTTATAGAAGAAAACGAATGGTGAATACATATATACAAATAGGCATCAACATCAATGCAAGGGTACGTGAGGAAAAATTTAGCAGAATAAAGTGAGCATCAACATACGATTAAGTGATATCCTCTAGAAAAATACGATTACTAGCATGCATGCACGGCCGTCCGGCCGATGAGGATCCCGATTTGCGATGGTGCATGACGGTGACAGTGCGTTGCTTTGGGCCATGTGTGATGTGTCCCCTGCCGCCGGAGCAGCGCTCGCGTCTGCCCCCATGATTGAAGTGAACCACCCCACCCCCACGCACGGAACAGATCTCACGGACGGAGATGTGGAATGGGAGTAGCCGAGGGAGTGGTTGTGAATCCTGGCCCTGTTTGGTTCATAAGTCCCAAATTCCTAAAAAGTCACTATCTGTTTGGTTCGTGGGACTTATAAGTCCCTATCAAACCATATTACAACTATAAGTCCTTATAAGACTCCTTAAGAGTCTTATTTCATAAGTTCCAAAATGCTCATTTTAAGTCCCTATAAGTCATTCCTGTTTGGTTTAGATGGGACTTATAGGGATTTTTTTAAGTCCCTAAACTAATAAGTCCCTGAAAACAAACACCCTCTATATTTTGACTGAGAAGTTGTGAAACAAAAACACACACACAGCAAAATAAGATGCATCCTCCTAGCTTGCTAACTAGGTGCGTAGGTGATCCACAACAACCTCTACGGTGGGTGTTACGTACATGCATGCATGCACATATGTCTCATGTTTGGTCTAGCGATCGGCTGTAACACACACAGAGATATACAGTATACGTCTGGCACGGGTTGACAGGCCATGTATGCAGTGCATGGTAATAAATCGGAGAGCGACTGTGGGATGGATTGTTTCTCTCCTCTGCTTGCCTTGTTGCATGCTTAGTGGTCGTACGTGGGGTGAGGGTCATGTTCACCTAGCTCAGCTATGCATCTCCAGGGCCGGCTTTGGCCGTGCTCGTGCATGCAGTGCAGTGCAGTGAAGTGAAGGGACGACGAAGCCAGGCGGTACATGAAACATTCCTGCTAAGCCAAGCCCAACTGCTTAACCTACCTAATATACCTAGTTTCTGTGTGTATCTGTACGTATAATCTGTGTGAGGTCCATCCTTAGCTTTGTATGCTTCCCTCTCGCTCTGCATGGATGCTCTGGTCCGAGCCTGTCTCGTTGGGCACCACAGGCTTAGGTCCACAGACAGTCGTAGGCGTCGCGTTTCCCGAGGGAAGCCGTGGCATCTAGCTAGGGCGCGCTGGTCCTGCCAACTGCCATGCCAAGCCAAGCTACCTCCGTTTCTCTATTTCGTTTCTCAGCAAGATGCATGCAAAACGAGCCGCCATGTGTGCATGATCAATGTATGTGGAGCCATGCAGTGGCACCGCATGCGTGCAGGCAGCTCGACGATGACGGACGTACAATTGGCCGGCCGGCGAAAAACGACGGCATGCACGTAGGTACGGACGTACTACGCGTCCGCCCGTCACGGGCCTGGAGTGCCTGCTTGCCGACCATCTTCACGTCCAAACTTCACGTGCATGTGCAAGTATTTGCATCTTTTTCGACGGCAAATATATGGGACTTTGAAAAAAAATAGGTTTAAGTTGATTTTCTCTGAGCCGTCCGACTGGAATCCAAGGGGGGCGATTGAGTTCGTGCTCGTCTTCAACCTCCGGCTCTTTTCTTCTTCCCCCAGCCAGGCGTGATGTCCTCTAGCCCAACGCGGCGCAGCCACTTCCTTTCCTTATGAGATGCATGTGTAAGATATTGTGCGATCTCCCTACCCCCTCGATGGGGAGAGGCTTCGTATATATTGGCTATCGGCAGGAGCCTGCCTTGGCAAACAAGAAGATACAAGAGTTTGGGGAGGATACGGAGAGAAGGTTGGTTGGGATTACATATTTCTAACACCCTCCCTTAATCTCAACTATCCTAAATTAAGGTTACTCTTGAACTCTTCGAATGGTCTTGCTGAAAGTGCCTTTATGAAGCCATCTGCTACTTGATCCTTGGAGGGAATAAACCGTATCTCAAGTTTCTTTGCTGCAACTCTTTCTCGCACAAAGTAAAAGTCAATCTCTATGTGTTTTGTCCTTGCATGAAACATTGGATTTGCAGACAAATACGTTGCTCCCAAATTATCACACCATAAGCACGAGATACGATTTTTCTTAACTCCCAACTCATCAAGGAGTGACTCAACCCAAATAATTTCAGCAGTTGCATTTGCCAAGGATTTGTACTCTGCTTCTGTGCTTGAGCGTGACACAGTGGCTTGCTTTCTAGCACTCCAGGAGATAAGATTGGATCCAAAGAACACTGCAAAACCTCCAGCTGATCTCCTGTCATCACTACATCCGGCTCAGTCAGCATCAGAGAAAGCACTAACAAGAGAGGAATTAGACCTTTTGAAATTAAGTCCTATTCCCATAGTGTGCTTCACATATCTCACAATTCTCTTGACAGCTGCCCAATGTGCAGAAGTAGGTGCATGAAGGTATTGACAAACCTTGTTGACAGCAAATGAAATATCTGGACGTGTGAGAGTTAAATATTGCAATGCTCCCACAGCACTCCTATACCTTGTGCTCTCCTCCTCTTGAAGTGGCTCACCTTCATATGCAGAGAGTTTTTCTGAGGAAGATAAAGGTGTAGGAACTGGCTTACAATTCTTCATTCCCATGCGAGACAGAAGCTCATTGACATATTTTTCCTAACTTAACACAATGCCATCTTGAGTTTTCTTGACTTCAATGCCTAGAAAGAAATGTAAATCACCTAGATCTTTCAAGGCAAACTCTGAGCTCAAATCATGCAAAAGAGCATTAGTGGCATTTTGTGAGGAACTTGCAACTATGATATCATCCACATATATGAGTACAAAAATGACCACTCCTGCCTTGTTATAAATAAACAAGGACGTATCAGCCTTGGAAGCAATAAAGCCAAGATATTTCAATTGTAAGCTTAGCCTGGAATACCATGCTCTCGGTGCTTGCTTTAAACCATAAAGTGCTTTATCAAGCTTGCAAACATAATGTGGTAATTCCTTACTCTCATACCCAGGTGGCTGTCTCATAAACACTTCCTTTTCCAGAACACCATGCAGAAACGCGTTTTGTACATCTAGCTGCCTTAGGCTCCATCCTCTGGACACAGCAATAGCCAGCACAAGTCTAATAGTTGCAGCTTTCACAACAGGACTGAACGTGTCCTCATAGTCAATGCCATAACGTTGCTTAAAGCCCTTTGCAACTAGACGTGCCTTATACCTGTCAATGGAGCCATTTGCCCTTTTTTTGATCCTGTACACCCATTTGCAATCAATGATATTTTTACCTGTCTGATTTGGTACAAGATGCGAGGTTTTGTTCCTCATGAGTGCAGAATATTCCTCATCCATCGCCTTCTTCCACTTCGGATCATCAAGCGCACTGTTCAACGTTGTTGGTTCTCCTGAAATACATAGCATCCCATATGGTATAGTTCCATCTTTTCTTATTTTTGGATTTCGTATACCTTTTTGTAGCCGTGTCATAACTCGTGAAGAAATCTCTGGCTGAACCACTGGTACACTCGTCACAGAAGATCCAGGCGAATCTGCATGTGCTGACCCAGACAGATTTGTCCCGACTTGCGCAGAAGATCCTGTGGCTGTAGGTGTGGCTTCAGTTCCTGTGGACACACGGGTGGCGCCCATGCGCCCCGATGCAGTGGATCCGGCGCCCGACCGCGGCCTGACGCGCGCGCGGGACGAGGGGGACTCGGTCCCGCCGCTGGTCCTGCCTGGCGTCGACGTGTCCACGCGGGAGTGGCCGCCCCTCGGGTCAGGAGTGGAGCCGGCTGGAGCGCGATCCGATGATGATCCGCTCGCGCGATCCGAGGACTGCGCACGCACAGGAGTTTCAGGCGCCGCCGGATCTCCTTCGTCATCCGTGCCAGGTTCGTCTTCTTCCTCCACATGAAATAATGGGTCAAATTGAGCCATATTTTTGAAATTTTGATCATTTTGAACACCGTTTTCACCAGGGACCTGCATAGGCATAAGAGAAGAACCAGTACCAGCAGGAATATCATCACATTGAATAGTACAATTATTGTCGCCCCCATGATCAAAAGACCGTAGATGTGAAGGAAGAAGGAGAATTTCCTTGCGGAGAAGTGCACCGGCATTTGGATGAAGAGAGGCAAAGGGAAAAACTGTCTCATCAAAGACAACATCTCTGGATATATAGACCCGACCAGTGGGAACATCAAGGCATTTGACACCTTTGTGAATGGGGCTATAACCTAAAAAGACACACCTTTTTGAGCGGAAAGCGAGTTTTCGTGTGTTGTAGGGTCGAAGATTGGGCCAACATGCACAACCAAATATGCGAAGAGATGTGTAGTTGGGTGTGACACCAAGAAGTCATGTGATGGGTGTTTCAAATTTGATGACTTTACTTGGAAGCAAGTTGATAAGATATGTGGCGGTTAAGAATGCTTCATCCCAAAATTTAAGTGGCATGGATGCGTTTGCTAACAATGCAAGCCCCATATCAACTATGTGATGGTGCTTTCTTTCAGCAGACCCGTTCTGTTGATGAGCATGAGGGCAAGAGACATGATGGGATATGCCAAGTTTTTGGAAGAAAGAGTTCAATTTTTCATACTCACCACCCCAGTCACTTTGCATAGCAATGATTTTGTAGTTCAGTTTGCGTTCAACAAGGTTTTGGAAATTGGTAAAAACTTGGAATACATCGGATCGTTTCTTTAGTAAATAAATCCAAGTAAATTTACTATAGTCATCAATAAAGCTTACATAATAGGAAAATCTACCAACTGAAGTAGGAGCTGGCCCCCATACATCTGAAAAGATAAGTTGTAGAGGAGCAGTAGACACACTAGTAGAAATAGGGTAAGGTAATTGATGACTTTTTGCTTGTTGACACGGATCACAAACTGACTCAACACTAGGCTCATAAGAGAGATTATTTTTGCTAAGAACATATCTAACTATGACTGAAGATGGATGACCCAAACGACTATGCCACCTTGACGATGAAAGCTTGGTGACACTATTTGCTTGCTTATTTGACCATGAAGATGATGATGATGATATGAGTGGGTAGAGGCCTCCCACACACCGTCCTCTAAGAATGATTCTCCTTGTGTTCAAGTCCTTGACCAAGAAAAAATAAGGGTGGAATTCTATAAGAACATTGTTATCAAGAGTGAATCGATGAATGGAAACAAGATTTTTAGATGTTTGAGGAACATGCAAGACATTTTTCAGATGTAAATTTTTCACGCGGTTTTCAACAATTGAACTACCAATGTGTGTGATATCCATACCAGAACCGCTTGCCGTGCGAATTTGGTCGCCTCCATTGTACTTCTCCCGCATCGTCAACTTGTCAAGTTCACCTGCGATGTGATTTGTTGCTGCACTGTCGGCATACCAATTTGTGTCAACGCCGTAGGAGACAGCATGCGCTTCTTTTTGTTCTGGGTCGTTGTCCTCATAGCGCCACCAACAGACCCGAGCACCTCCTGGATCATGTTTGAAGCATATTTGGCACTCAGGAAAATCATGCTACTGCTCACGCGCCTGCTGTTGCTGTTGCTGCTGTCGAGGGCGCCCTCTGAAGCCGCTGCCTCCATTGGAAGACGGGGGCTAGCGATGGCCGCGGTCACCGCGGTCACCACGGCCCCGCCCCCTTCCTCCTCTCTCGCGGGATCTGCCGCGAGACTGTCCACGGCCCCTGTAGACCGCATTAGCAGATGAGTGGAATCCGCCCGAAGCTGAGTCGCCTAGCATCTCCATCCTTTGATCAAAGGCAGAGATCTGGGCAAAGAGATCATCGGCGGTGATGGTGTTCTTGACAGCGCCGATCGCCGCCACCACGGAGTCGTAGTCGCGGTCTAGTCCGGCCAAGATGTAGTCCACCATCTCCGGATCAGAGACGGGATGACCAGCAGCAGCTAGTTCATCGCCGAGGCTCTTCATCTTCGCCATATACGCCGAGCTTGACATGCTGCCCTTCTTGTTGTTGGTGATGGCGATTCTCAGATTAGTGATCCGAGATTGCGACTGTGAGGCGAAGAGATTTGTCACCGTCGTCCAGAGTTCAAAGGTGGAGTCCTTCCCGACGACTTGCGCAAGGATCTCTGGCGACATGGAGTTCAGAAGATAAGACAGGACCTGCTGGTCTTTGGCGATCCAGGGCCCATACAGGGGATTCGGCTCTAGGGCCGTGGTCTTGTCCGCCTTTGTGATCTCCACCATCTTGGGCGGAGTGGCGTCTGTGTTGTCGAGGAGTCCAGTCACCTGCGCACCTCGCAGGGCTGGAAGCACTTGGGTCTTCCAGAGGATGAAGTTTCCTCTTGCGAGCTTCTCCGATGGCGGCGAACCGAGGTTGAGGGCGACGCCAGCAGAGGAAGCCATGGAGACGATGGTATATGATTTCTAGGGTTTTGGTTTGTGGCTAGATGTATGGAAAGAGGTGGCTCTGATGACCATGTAAGATATTGTGCGATCTCCCTACCCCTCGATGGGGAGAGGCTTCGTATATATTGGCTATCGGCAGGAGCCTGCCTTGGCATACAAGAAGATACAAGAGTTTGGGGAGGATACGGAGAGAAGGTTGGTTGGGATTACATATTTCTAACAGCATGGAGCTGCACACAGAGGTGCCAAACAAAGGGTGCATATTGCATATCTGTGCACCACAGACATAGTAATCCAGAGCATATTCAACGCACGTTCGTATGCATGTAGACGACGACAATATAAATGAGGTAGGTATAATACTATGTGTCACAGCAGCATCCAGCAGGTACTAGTCGGTAGTTTGTATCTATATTACTAGCTAGCAAAGAAGCAGTGGGCCACACGTACGCACATGCATGCATGCATGCATGGTGGACTCACCTCGTACAAGGCAGCGATGTCACTGTGCCCGTCTGTGTACATACATATGTGTCCACTTGTCCAGCACCAGCACCGTACCGTACGTACCTATAGGAAACACAAACACACAGTAGATCTCTGCAGGGTCATCAGAAGACAATCGACCGGCGAGATCGGGATGAACGAGTCGATGGACTAGACGGGTATGCATGGGTCGGTCAGCCTCGTGTGAGCGTCAGGTTATGTTTGTACGTTTGTAGCCACACGCCACATGCATCTTCTTTGGAGTGTCTTCTATTTGTTCCTTGAAAAACTTATAGTTTTTTTTAACTGTTTTATTATCTGTTTGGACAATGCATCTAGACCAATCTCCATGCCCAATCATTCCTTATAATAAAATCTTGTTTGCTTCGATGAGGATATATGCAAATGTCTTGCTATGATTTTTGTCCTTTGTTTGCTTTGAAAAGGTAAATTTACCTATAGTCAAACATCTTACCAGGGCAGAGATGGTGATGATCAGACCGGTTGGACCGACGGAGGCAATGTGGGATATTCGGATCCGACATGAGGCAATGACCACAAGGACCAGAGACCCCGATGGAGGCAACTCGTTCGGATGACCGAGGGAGCTGGTTAGCAATATGGTGGAGGTGTGGGCGTCATTGTGTTGCCGGCGAGAGAAAAATCAAGCGGATGTTTGATATATTTTTTGCGGGTAAAGCAGATGGTGAGGTTGGATACATATATATGGTCGGGACTGGCGTCCCTTGCCAGGCCCAGCCCAGTTCACAAAAGAGCACATCACGTCGAGTGGAGATGGATCAAAGTGCGAAGAGCCTTTAAGGAGGGGGGAGGGGGAGAGCATGAAGACTACCAAATGTGTTGTTTTTATCAGTTTATTATTTTGGCTAACAATTGCCCTTGAAGCAATGTTGGCTAAGCAGTTTATTTTGTGTACCTAAAAAATCCATAATGAATTTTTATTGTGAAGTATTAAGATTCCAACGTGTTTCATCTAGAAATGATGTTATGTATTTATAGACCCTATTATTCCTGTAAGCGATAAGTTTCATTGCCTTTCCGGAGCATGTCCGGTTGTAGGTTCGTAGGTTAGGGCAACAAGGCATCTAATACTCCTTATCTATATATAAGGAACTCAACCATACTGTGCCAACATGCATGGAGGTATGCCGCTCCATACCAGGTAATGAAGCATAGTTATGCATTGACTGCTTATGCTGCAATAGCTAGTTTACAAACTAACTCATGAAAATGCATACATTCTAAAATATTGAGTTAGTTTGGATTGATTAGAGCGGGTCTTAAGCATGCTGGATCAACTAACTTAGAAAAAAATGTCTGTTGGAATGAAGAATGCCAACTTGGGTTGGTGCGAACTAAAAAACTGACTTGTTCACACCTCATACCTTATCTAGAAATTTATATTACTTATAACTATGCTAGATAATCCTGATTTACAAATCGCAATGGCAATACATGTGCATTGTAGATTCTTCTACAAATACATTTATAGATCTTAACATAGGTGTGCACACACATGTACACAAACATATAGACATATTGTAATACAGCATCAAAGAGGCACAAATTATTCACCATCAATACAACTTTCATCTCGCATGCTTTGGTTACATTTAGTCAACAAAACTGTACATCCTTACTATATGAAAAAAAATGAGAAAAATAAGTATGGTCTCCACGGGCGTATTTATAATAATAAAATTTGGGTTGTACAACAACAAATTTCACTTTAATATTACCAATGCAATTGTATAGTTAATTTTGTTGGATATACTAGAGAATAAAATGGCAACTAAGATTTTGAATTGGAGTTTGTATTTATTATAAAATTTAGTTAATTTTTCTATTACAAATAACTAGTAAAGAAAATATAAATGTATAGTATAATTAGATTAGTACTACTCTTAATAACAAAACCATTTTGAGCATTAAATAAGTCTTGAATTTTGAACTTTTTTTATGCATGGTTTAAATTCTAAAGGTTTTGTCTAGTTACAAAAATAAGCTGGAGCACTGCGTAAATAATATAATTATTATTTTTTATGGTTTTCTCAAAACTAGATATTTATTAAATGAGATGTCATAATATTAATAAAAGTGAGTTTCAACAAACAAATTAAATGACTAACTTGGAAACGATGGAGTTTCTGATGTGATGGTGTCATTGAAGATGAAAGAGAAGTGTGAACAAACCGGTGTGAGTGTTAATATTTAAAACAGAATCAATAATATTTCAAAGATAATTCGGATTGCCAATGGGGTGCCACATGAGATTGCCCAGTTTTGCTTTAGTACTAGGTCCGATGGGATTATTTTTAATTCTGTTCCGCACTGCGTGGTGCATTCTCTAACGAATGATTGTAAGAACATTTGTTTGGATTAGTTAATATATGGGGTGTTTTAAAAAAAACTAATTAAAATATTAGCGGAGACAAGAAAATATAATATAACTGAGAATTATGGTTATCAAATACCAGATAAAAAGAGTTAACTTAAAATATTAATTAACTTTTTTGCGAAAAAATTCTTGTACTACTCCAAAAACTCAAAGCTTATTATTAATTTCAAAAATTTCTAAAGCACCAGAGGGCCTGATCCAAGCGAAACAACAGTGCATCATTAATATAAATAAACTTAGGTACATAACCACACGTATAATTTCATTGTCTTCTTATTGTGTCAGTGTGTCTAAACTCTAGTTGATATCAAGCACTAAGTATGTAGTGGTATGGTTTATCAATCACCGCAACAATCAACGCAGATCTTTAGCTTGACTTTCGGAAATATATGATCATCAATGCACAATGTTTTTCTAAATGTAAAAATATGGAAAAATGATCAGTATGTAGCGTATGCTTGGTTGCTTGGAAATATATGTGTACAAACAAGTATCAAGGTGTGTTGAAATACATGTTCAAAAAAAAAGGTGTTAGATGCCTTCTGTTATTTATTATTTTGTTATTTCGGAACACTGGTTTTTGTATAAAGAAAGTACAAATTCTCTGTTTTACTAAAAAAAATACAAACAGCAAGCACTAGCATGGGCACATATAAGAAGTCAAGTTTTTTTTTTTCTAATTTAACTGTGTATATCAGGAGCAAAAAGCCACCCCTCGTGGAGCGCACATATACACGTTGACAGTGAGGCTGGGTACGTACATTGTTGCCCGTGCCCGTGCCCGGCCCGGCCCAGCCAAGCCCATTTCCCAGTGC
This sequence comes from Aegilops sharonensis, assembly GCA_904067115.1. Classification (NCBI taxonomy): domain Eukaryota; kingdom Viridiplantae; phylum Streptophyta; class Magnoliopsida; order Poales; family Poaceae; genus Aegilops; species Aegilops sharonensis. Next base: position 1,015,585,456 of record LR880972.1, read on the forward strand.
GGAGACGACGGATGGATGGATCGATGAGAGAAAAGCCTGCCGGGATCTCCCACGGCTCCCGATGAGCGAGCGACATAATAAAACAGACAAGACACAGAGAGAGAAATATTGTGGGCGCAGCGCCGAGGCAGATGAGACAAGGGAAAAGCCGGCGGTATGGAGCTATCCGGCCGAAACCGCGGCGGTCTTGGCCCAGCCGCCCGGCCACCTTTTGACGTGTTTGGACGCTTGCATCCACCACCTTCCGGCCTCCTACACAGAGAGAGAAACAGAGATAGGAGAGAGAGGAGACAAATTAGCAAGCCGGCTAGCTACAAAGCACCATTATTAATCAGAGTGCTCAAGCGCTATGTCTGCCCACAACATGCTACTCAGGCATAATTGTGCGCGGGAGAATCTACTAGCTAGCTAGCTAGAGAGATGTTTTCCTTCCAGCCAACAACTCCGGGGAATCTTGGTTCTTCGAGCAAATTATAGCTCTAGTCTCTAGCTAATTGGGACCAGTTGCTAGCATTAGGCGCGACCTCGCCCTGTCCGGCCCCGTCCGTTTGGAGTAAAAGGGACAAATCAGACGGTCCAGCACGCGGGAGCGAACGGACTTTTGTCCGTTTTCTGTCCGCTTTTGATCCATCCCCGGCCCAAGTTTGCGCCGATTTTGGGGTGAGACGGACAGCGCGTGGACAGGCGGGACACGCGCGCTTGTCCTCCCCTGGCCCGCCTGTTGGTGCCACAAAGCAACCCCCCCCCCCCCCACGCGCCCCATTTGGTGCCATTTCCCCCGAACCCTCCCACGTCCCTCCCACCGCCCCCTCCCTCCCCCGTCCATGGCCGACGCCCAGGCGAATTCCAGCGGCCCGGCCGTTGACCCGCCCAAAGGTGAAGAAGATGAAGGCCAAGGCGCCAAGGAAGCCGCGGTCGGAGTGCACACCCGAGGAGATCACCAAGTTGGACGCGGAATCGGCGAAGAGGAGGGGCCGGAGAGCGGTCGTCAAGGTCAATGTCGCCGCGGCCAAGTTCGTCGCCGAGCGCGATGCGATGGAGGCCGCGCGTCGCAAGGCCGCGGTCGACGAGAAGGAGGACATCGTCAACAAAGCGCACACCCTCCTCATGCTTGGCATGTGTCGTCCGGCCCGTTTCCCTGCAGCGGCCGTCCGCCCGGCGAGCACAGGCTCGTCGGCCGCCCGGCCTCCGCACTGCCCGTCGCCGACGTCTCGGACCGCGCCCATGTCGCCCGGCTTTCTCCCGCCAAGGCACGAAGGCCAGACCCGTTTCTCGGGGCCGACGGACGTTGGCGTGATCGCACCATCCACACCGCGCCCCTCGGCCGTCATTGACCTCAACGTCACGTCTGGGTCCAGCAGCGGCGGCCGGCCGTCCGTCGATATGCAAAGAAAGCAAGCACGGGCACCGTTCACGGGCACCATGTCGGCCCCTCGCGTCTTGTTTGACGGAATGCCAACACCAACGCCACCGGTTGACGGCCCCTTCTACAACCAATTCATGGAGGATGTGATCTACGAGGGTGGGCAGGGCCGTGCCTACGACCCCGATGAGACCCAAAGTCAGGATGGCCGCGCCCGGTACGTTCCCGATGAAGAGGCCGACGACTATGCTGACTACGACCATGGTGTCTCGTGGCATGAAGACGATGACATCTATTGCGAAGGTGATGGTGATGAAGAAGAAGGCAATGACATTGATATTAATGGTGAGTCACTGTTCATCGACGAGCTCACCCAAAGAGCGGAAGCACAAAAGAGGAGGAAGAGCATTCACACGGGTTCATATACACAAGATGAGGACAAATTGATTTGCCAATGTTGGATGGAGATTAGCCAAGATCCGAAGACCGGCGCGCAACAAAAGGGCCTTGTTTTTTGGACGTGAGTCCACAAAACTTTTCATGAAAGGAAGATGTTTGAGCCCTACCAAATTACAAGCAACTGTGGCATCACCTCGATTCAAAAGAGGTGGTTGTTCATCCAACAAGAGTGTAACAAGTATTGCGCCGCATTTGAGAGCGTTTAAGCACGGCCCGTGAGTGGTCTCGGCGATGGGGACATGGTATGCTCGCCTTATCCTAGCCCTTTTCCTTGCTACGGCCATGTGAGACTTCGGCCTTGTATATGTTTGCATCGTCAATTGTTGTTGATCATGTGGTGTAGGCATTTGAAACTTTGCTCTTTTTTAAAATGGAGGCGGACAAAATGGGGCAAACGGATGCGGCCGCGCGCTGGGCGCACGGCCACCGCATCCCAGGACACGCCCGAACACGACCCCATTGCCCTACCCAAACGGGCAGAATCCGGGCAAAACGGACGTCCGTTTGGGGTCGCGCGGTGGAGTTAGCCTTAGCATTACGGTATCTCCAAAATGAACCCTTAAATCGCCCGCATCCGACCCGGATCATGTTGTTTGGACGCAGCTTGTCATCCAACGATGTTCCGTATTGGTCCATGAATCAGTCGAGTTGTCCATTTTTCCGCAAACTAAAAGTAAATTAGGGGGCTTTGCGGGAGTCCGGGCCGCCGTCAGGTAGGACTCCGACACCCCCATCCCATCCAAAATCCCACAAAAAATACTGTTTGGACCCTACATCTCCATCCTTCCTTCTTTCTCTGCATCTGCTGCCTCGCTCACAGCTGTCGCTGCTCTACCACCCAGATGCCCGCCAAGCCCTTCCCGGACCTCTGCGCCTCCACCATTACACCCAGTCATCACGCCGCTTGTCCTTTGCCGTCGGTCTACACTTCTCATCCGCCTGCTGTGAGGTACCATCCCCTCTACGGGGTCACCACTGGCAAGTGTTTGATGAAATGTCCATGCTAATTTTTGTGACACTTGTTTGAAGCAATGGATTTGGACAAGGAGTACATATACGAGCACTACGTTGAGATGTATGACGACTCAATTAAGAGGAGGATTATGCAGATTAAATGGTGATGATGCAGGCGGTCCTTCTAGGCGCGGAGCATGTGAAAGAGCATGTTCATAATTTCAAGAGATTGATCAAGGGTCATCAGATGATGAATCGGAACAGGGCACGGGGGCATTTGACGCTGACGGAAGACTACTTTGCCCTCGATGCTCTATTCGTGGACAATTTTATCCGGCGCTTTCAGGTGCGAAACAATATGTTTGATCACCTCTACAATGTCGTCCGGTCTTATGATGACTATTTCAGCTTGAACAATGTGGTCGTACAAAGGATTGGATTCTATGGTCGCCAGAAGTGCATGGCTACATTGTGGATGCTTGCATATGGCACGACCACGGATTCTTGTGATGAGCAGTTTCGGATGTCTGACAACACATGCGGCGACGCCATGGTCGGGTTTTCTACTACAGTGGTCGAGGTGTTTGAATCTCGGTACTTGAGGGAACCAATTGTTGCACACGTTGAGAAGCTCTTGGTAATGTCTAAAGCAAGAGGGTGGCCAGGTTTGCTCGAATCTCTTGACTTCATGCACTGAAAATGAAGAACCGCCCAAAAGCTCTACAAGGGCCATATCAGAGTCATGTTAAGAAGTCCACCTTCATTATAGAAGCAGTTGCCCATTACCTCTGAATTTTGGCATGCTTTCTTTGACATGTCATGGTCTCACAATGACATCAACATGCTGCAGCGGTGTTCATTGCTTGCTAAGTTGACTGAAGGGCAATCTCCACCTTTCAACTATACTATCAATGGGCATCATTACAACATGGGCTACTATCTAGTTCATGGTATCTTTCCTCCATGGATTAGCTTCGTCGAGGCCAACTCTGATCCTGTTGGTCGAAAAAGATCTCACTTGCCCAAAGACAAGATGGAGTTAGAAAGAATGTGGAGAGGGCATTTGAAGTGCTCGTGGCCCGTTCTGCAGGTGTTTGTGGACCTTCTAAACAATGACATCCAAAGATGTTGTGGGAGGTGATAACATGTTGTGCGATCATGCACAGCATGTTGTGGATGCTAGTGACGTCAAAAAATGCACGCCATGATAGTGCAGCATGAGGGTGAAATGTTGTCATATGTCTAAATTTCGAGAACATGGGTGTATTCTACACATCAGAATCCATCCATGTTTAATGAGTTTGTTTATATGCATCAACAAATTCGGCATTGAGCAACTCATGAGCAGCTCAAGGAAGATTTGGTTAAGCATTTATGGGCGGGTAGAGCATCTACAACCACCCCCTATCCGCCCCAAATGGCCGGATGGATTGCCCAGTCAGTGACTGGACGAAAAAATGCCACCCAACTGGACTGCGCAAATCCGCCCCAAATGCCCGGACAGACCGGTACTCGTCATATCCGACCCATATCTAGGGCGGATATGGGGAGGCCTAGACGTAGGCTCTGTCAAGGCGGACCCATCCCGAATCCTCTAAAAATTAACTAGTTCTCTACATGGACCGAGCTCCTTCCGCCCCTCCTCCATTTCTCCCGCCTCCGCACAGCCGCCCACCCCTCCCTTGCTCGCCCTCACCGGCTTGGCAGTGGATACTTGCAAGGCGGAGAACCTTGCCCGGAAGGAGTGCCACCGTAGGCAGAACGAGCGTGAGTCAGCGGAGAAGATAGCGGCGACGAAGGCAACTACGGACGCGACCTTCGTGGCCGCTGCAGAGGACATGGACCCGATGCAGGCCAATCTATAGGTCGTGTCAATGGAGACAAATAACAACTTTTCACCGTTGCCCGACTCCGTTACACCCTCCTAGCAGAAGGGCATCCCGGATTTAAGCATTTCTCAAGCCGTCCCTGACGCAGACATGATGACCGACTCATCGGAGCTTCAAATGCATCGGGCTAAGAAGATGAACAAAACTGACGGGTCGAGCTTGACTTAATCAATTGGATTTGATGAGAAAGGATAACAAGAAAATGGTGCAGCGGACTTGCAACCAACCATGCCAAAAGAACTGGCAAGTGATGGGGAACAAGTGGGAGAACGATAGGGTGGCACGTGAAGGTGCGGCAAGCAAAATGTCTGCCACTTGGACGGACATTTTTTATACTAAGGAGGTGAAGAAGCGGAAGAGGTACAAGGTGTTCATTAATATGCAAAGGGAGAAGATGGAGTTCGACCGGGAGGAGTTGATCTTGGAGAAGAACAAAGTGGAATTGGAGAGGGAAGAGAAGGTTGCCAAATTGGAGCTTGAGCAAACGGTGACAATGTGTGGTCTTGAGCTCGAGAAAGAGAGGTTGCGTCCTGCGAGAGAGACGGGGGAGTCGAGGATCATGTTGCAGGACATCAAACTCTTCGATGAGGAAGGGAGGTAGTGGTTGCTCCGCATGAAGAAGAGGATCAATAACTGCGAGGAGTGAAGTCATTGATTCATTCGTGTATCGCTTATCTATGTATGAACTATTGAATTTTATTTTGGCATGTACCGAATTTATTCGGGCTACACTATCTTTGTGTCGTTGAATGTATGATAATTTTGCATTCTATGATCGTCGTGCATGAGTTTGCATGGATTTGGATATTGATATTTGGGAATGTGGTTGTGGGGAGGTCCAAATGGGAACCTACCCGGCGCCGTCTCCGGACGCGTCCTTGGGCGTATGGGGGTCACATTAGCTACTTGCTCTTGTAGATGCTCTTAAAGGGGACACCTAGAACATATGTGCTAGTTGAATTCAAGTTTGAACTACTCCCTCCATTTCATAATGTAGTGTGTATAGATTTTTTTTTGAAAAGTCAACGCTCACAAACTTTGACTAAGTTTGTAGGTAAAAAGATTTTCATCTAAAATGCCAAACGTATATCATTAGATTCAGCATAAGATGTAGTTTCATATATTTTTTCAATATATTAGGTATTGCAGATATGAATAGTTTTCTCTATAAATTTGGTCAAAAAACTTATAAATTTTGACTTTCAGAAAAATCCATACGCACTATATTACGGAACGAAGGGAGTATTTTATTTTGAAACTTAGATGGATTGTACTGTAATATTTAAATTAGAACTATTATCACATTTGAAAATTTCAATCATCATCGGTTTGATATGTTGCGATTTTCAGCTTGTGGACTGAAAAAAAAAGTGAAAGTTTAGTGGACAGGTTGGCTCCATCATCAATGTCCGTCCACGAACAAGGTGTCCGTTTTGAGGGTCGGCCATGAAGATGCCCTTAGACTAGAGTTATGTAGCGGGGTACAGACAACACATGGAAAGCGAGAGATAGGAATGTGTAAGGAACAATCAGGCTAGCTTAGCTAGGACATGCAAGAGGAAGAAGGGGCCATGCGTGCATGGCCGTATGCGTATGGCATTTCTTGGCCGCTCGGGATGTGCCCCCATCGATCCATCAATCTTAAATCTTGGTGCTCCTACGTACGTACACATACGTGCACGTGGCAACTTATAGTACTAGCTAGGGTGCATGCATGAGCGGTGTCGCGGTGACAAGTAAGCGATGCTCTTTTGTGCATGTGGAGTGTCTCTCGCTTTTGTGTACGCATGCATGAGCAGTGCCGCTTCTCGAGTGCCTGTGGTGTCTCGATCCACCTTTCTACGTGCACGTTCGATTCCATGCCTTTATACATACCTACATGCATGTGGTACCCTACATGTGCTTGCTAATCATTTGGTGTGTCCAATGCATTGTTGGTTGCTCATCCAACTGAATTAGCCATGCATGCACGCATGCATGTGAGAATAATCCTACCGGCACCAAGTAGGTGTGAAATCCAATACAAAACAAAAACACAATAGGCCAAGTGGCACAGGCATGCGCAGCCTCGTACAATGCACACTCTGCTGGGCGTTGAAGTTGGGGTTCCCTGTGGCCATGGACGCCACGGCCTCCTCGCTCGCGAGTTCGCCGTAAATTTGGCCCTTCGCCAGCCGGTGCTGCTCGAGAAGGGAGAGATTGTACCGTTGCTCCTCCCGCGCCTGCCGAAACACTGACATCAGATGCGGCTCCCCATGGCGGCGTTGAAATGCGCCTACACCAGCTCCATGGTCAAGTCGACATGAATGACACGAGCAGGGTTGCCGACACTTTGTCGGATGTCGCCTTCATCGTCCAGTCATTGTCGGAAACCTTCGGGAGCTGGTAGGCAGGCCGTCCTCTAACCGCCTCGCACGACAGCCCTGCCTGTCGGCCGCAAGGGGCAGCCAGCTCATGCTTGTGCTCTGTCAAGAGGCTCTCGCACAATGCGCTAGAGCTCGTGGTCATGGTGGAGGTGGTGCACAGAGGAGGGTGTGAAGCGGGACGTCGTATGGTGTGGTTTCTGCGTTTTAAATAGTGGGCGTCGTCTAGGCCACGCGGGGGGGGGGGGGGGGGGGGGGGGTGGGGGGGGGCGGGGGGGGGGGGGGGGGTGGGGGGGGGCGGGGGGGGGGGGGGGGGTGGGGGGGGGCGGGGGGGGGGGGGGGGGTGGGGGGGGGCGGGGGGGGGGGGGGGGGTGGGGGGGGGCGGGGGGGGGGGGGGGGGTGGGGGGGGGCGGGGGGGGGGGGGGGGGTGGGGGGGGGCGGGGGGGGGGGGGGGGGTGGGGGGGGGCGGGGGGGGGGGGGGGGGTGGGGGGGGGCGGGGGGGGGGGGGGGGGTGGGGGGGGGCGGGGGGGGGGGGGGGGGTGGGGGGGGGCGGGGGGGGGGGGGGGGGTGGGGGGGGGCGGGGGGGGGGGGGGGGGTGGGGGGGGGCGGGGGGGGGGGGGGGGGTGGGGGGGGGCGGGGGGGGGGGGGGGGGTGGGGGGGGGCGGGGGGGGGGGGGGGGGGGGGGGGGGGCGGCGGGCGGTCAATGCCCTCACTGGAGCGAGTCTCTCAGCCGCCGTACATATTTAATGCCGGCAGACGTACGGATGGGCTGCCAATTCTAGTGCGGTAGATATTCGTCCCGTCCACTCATGTCGCTCCAGTATTGAACAGATGCGAAGACCTAGATGCGGCATGGGTGGCACTCTTGGCCTATGCGACGCTTCAATTTCTGCACCAGGAGAGGTCATGTCCGCTCTGGACCGGCATGAATGCGACACTGGCTGTCTTTGAGCGGCATGAATGCGCCGGAGAGTGTTTTGGGTGGGACCAGGGCGTCAGAAGCATGCGTGGCAGTGGTCTGGGTGCCCGCAGAGCCCCCCTCACCATCTAGTTTGCTTCCGGTATCGGGAAAACGGACATCCAGACAGGTCCACGGACCGATGGGGCGTTGGATGGTTTGCGGCCACATGCTTTGAGTTCATGACTGGAGATGCCCTTACGATCTCATGTACTACCTCCATCTCCAAATAGATGGCAGATAAATTTAGTTAAAAAAAGTGAATACTTTTTAAGTTTGATCAAGTACATATACAAAACTATTAAGATGAACAATATCATGATCTGTTTATTCAATATTGTAGTTGCTGATATTTTCTTCTATATATTTGATATAAGAAAAAAAATGACCTTTTATTGGACTTATTATACGCCTTGTATTTGGGGACGAGGGTATTGTGTCAAACTAAATATCATATCACGAGTTCTATAGAAAAAAAAAATATATCATGAGACCGTTGGTTGGAAAACCACAACAGTATAGTATAGTCGTACTATAAACAAGCAAGTACTACATCACACGTCCTCATCGCATTCCTTATTTTTCCTCCCTCGAAACCACAAAAGATACGCACAAAATCAGAGGCGGGTGAGTGAGCAAACTTCCTTGGACTGCAGAAAACTTGGCACGCAGCACACACTTCCCAATCCACCAAGAAAACAATAATACCACTGCTGAATTCTGAAGCCGCTTGGAGCGGAGCGGCGCGAAGGAACCGGCAAACATGCACGAACCATGCGGGCGGACTGCTGGAGTAGCAGTAGAGCAAGCAAAGACATGGACAAGAATGCGGACTGCTCTCTCTCACAAGCACCCAGTGCACAATCACCCCAGCCATGACCGCCTGCCTGGGTTTCTGGGATGGCTGGTGTCCTCGTCGAGATCGTGACTTGCAGAAGACGGCCGTTTTTGATCGAGTCCGCGACGAAAATCATATGCCTCGTTCACACATGTCTAGCTAGGCAGGTTCTATGAATCTCTGCAGCCGCCATGGAAATTGGACAAATTAATCAGTGGGCATATGTAAAACAAAGAGCAAAGTAACAATATTGGTCGACATGCACACTAGAAATGAAAACCAGAACATGTATGGACAAATAAGCCGGGACACGGATTTCTGGAACACCGTTTAGAGAAAGAGTAACTAAACGCCGGATTGTATTTTCTTCACTACGGAATTCCTCAGGTGTCATTCCCTCGTGGAACTTCGTACATAAGTAGACTGGTCAACCAAGTTTAATACCCAAAATTTTCACACACAAAAAGTTTAATACTCCAAAAATTCAGAAAATATTATTTTTCTATTTTTTTCTAATTTATGAGTATTTAAATGGACACGCGTGGAGCGATGTTCACATGTGTTTTTTTTGCATATGCATCGAGATAAGAGCATTTATAGTCGGACGCCTCAAACCCATCTCATACACCAGGGCGGGCCACCCGGTCACTGCCAATCATGTTTTTCTCGACCCGGAAGGCCTCCTTAAACGGGTCTCAAACGCCCGGGCTGACCGGCATCCCTCGTATCAAACCAAAATATGAGGTGGATATGAGGCGCCCCGGCACGCAACGGCGATTCTATGTGCAAGTTGTGGGGTCATGCAATTTGTATCGTTAGATCGACACATGCATGAATCGCATGGATTCGAGGATCAGAATTTGCGGTATGTGAATGTACGGCACAACATTTGAGGGATGCCCGGTCAATGTCCGCGGACACGCCGGACGCGTCAGCGGGCGTTTGAGAGGCCGGATTTGCTAAGTCCGGTTGTAGATGTTCTAAGGCTAACTCCACCGCGCAACCCCATCTTGTCCGGGTGCGTTCGTTTAGGGTAAAACGGACGAATAGCGCGGCCCAACGCGCGGCCTCAAACGGACAAATGTCCGGATTCCGTCCGTTTTCGACCCATCCCCGGCCCAAAGTTGCGCTCGGTTTGGGGTGAAACGGACGCGCGCGGACGGCTGCGACACACGCCCTTGTCCCCCCGTGGCCCGCCTGTCGGGGACACTAGCAGTCCCTCCGCTCCCAACGCTTCGACCCTCTCTCTCCCGCCCCGCCCCGCCGCTGGCGCCGCCGCTATTCTCCGGCCGCCTCCTCACCGCGCAGCCCCCGGTCGTCCGTACCAAACCACGTCTTGACATGGCCGCCACCACGCCCACGCTTTCGCCGTAGTTTTGGCTGTCGGTCGGAGGAGATTTGACCGTCGCCGTCTTTGCCGGTGGCAGAGGGGACACGACCGCCGGCGACGTACCACGGCGGCCGTGGCAGCTTCAAACAGCTCCAGAGCGGCCAGTAGCCGGCCGGCAACCACCCCTGCTGCGTCGAGGTGATCATCGCAGCCTCTTCGCCACCACGACCGCAAGGTGTTCGACATTTTGCCCACAAAGGTATGGATAGTGGAGACGAGTTTTTCTTCCACCACTTCCTTTGTTCATCGGACGATTCGTCGTCGGATGATGAAGATCTTGTGGTGGCTGCACTGGTCGTTCACGACCACATTCAACGATAGCTTCCTCGGTATAGGGGGTCAGTCCCTGGCCGTGCTCCCAACCTAAGCATTCCAGGTGACAATGTTGAGCCCCTGCACCAAGAACCGGTCACGTTTGATCAGTTTGTCCAGTTCCATCGTGAGCGTGATTGGCACACTGCATCAAGAGCTGCGTGATTGGCACACTCATGTCGATCTTCAAAATGACTTGGTTGAGCACATGAGTGATCATATTGGCAACCGATAGACGTATTGGTTCATTTTATGTTCATCCAAGACAATTTTGATTTGGTTGTAAAACTATTTTTATTAGAGACAATTTTGATTGGGTTTTAAAACTATTTTAATTTCCAAACAATTAATATTTGGACGTGCAAACTTGTTTTCATATGAAAATATGGGCATTTTAAGGCCCTGGCGGACGGAATTGGGCAAACGGATGCGGCCACGCGCTGGGCGCACGGCCACCGCATCCCAGAACAGGCCCGGACACGACCCCATCGCCTTACCCAAAGGGACAGAATCCGGCCAAAGCGGACGTCCGATTGGGGTCGCGCGGTGGAGTTGGCCTAAGTACAGCAGCTAGTTGGTTATCACAGGAGCCCACTTCAATTCAGTGACCGATGATACTTGCAACAAATCACCTTTGGCCCCCCATGAGCCGAGGTGGCAGGCCGAGCCCACGGTCGCGACGCGCCATTTCACCCACAGAATCACACAGATGACCAGAACGGAGGGGGGGAGGGGCCATGCGGCGACGTAGGACACGTGGTGGGCTCAACGGCGGGGGCCCCACGCCGCAGAGTTGCCTCGCGCATGGGCCCATAGCAGGGGAGCCCTGACACAGTCGCTGCTGCTGCTCCCTCCTCCTCCTCCACCTCCCCCGCAAAGGCGAGGCAGAATCGACACGCACGGGCACGGCACGGCTCTCGCTCGCTGTGGGTCAAACCTCGCCACGCTCCACAGGGGACGGGCCGTGAGCACAGACTAGCTCAGAACAACTAATATAATCTGATGAAATCAATTGGTGCGGTCATAGGATTTCATTTTCTACTAGCCCTGGTTGTGTAGACTGGTTCTGACAATGAGGGGACGGGGGTTCGCAGTTTATTAGTACATTATTTTTAGTTTAGGGGGAGCGAGGTCGCAGCTCGCGGAGCTGTGATGAGGTGAGTTAACTTGGAACCCATTTCAATGGGGATGGATGGATGGATAAAAGTCTGTGCCTGGCTGCTGCCTGCAAGTGCGATGACCACCCTAGAAAGACGGTTTTGGACCCTTCCCGGTGCCTCCTAGTTACCACTTAACCCCACTCGGAATAACATTGGTAAAAGTATTATAGTAGTAGTATTTTGTTGGTCTGGCCTTTGCATTGCACGCATGGCAAATGGTAGTAATCTCAGTGACACGGCCGGGCTGGGCTGGACTCTCCCTCCCTAGCTCACATCGCCTTCACAAGTTACTTCAGCACCTGAGCTGTCTGTCATCACCCCAAAAACAGGAGAGCTGCCCACCAATTTTTCCCAGGCCCATATCTGCATCCTCACCTGTGCCGTACGCCATGGGTAATCACAGTTTAGGAAGAGAAGCACCAAGATGAACACAATCACCTATGCAGCATGGGTTGACGGTGTACAGTACTTTGCATTCTTTCAGGAATAAGACCACACAAGCACACACGCAGCACCTGGCCACAATTTTTCTTCGGTGCAATGATGCCGGGCCTTTATGTCCAACAGACGCATCATATCTATCCGTCTCCTGTCACGCTTTCTGCCGATTCCCTACACCTACACATGAGTGTAGCGAGAGGTCATTACACACGAGAAGAGGAAAGAAAGAGAGGCCGGAGGACTCCCTCCCTGATTCCCCTGGCCGCTGTTATCTTATCTTTTTCACCCCTAGACTAGTAGCACTAGTAGTACTGCTAGCTCACAAGCCGCAAGAGTACAAAACCTGGGCTGATTGGGAGCCGCTTGCATTAGATTTGATTAGGTTAAGCCCAGACGGATGAAGGACGGGATGGAAAGGCATGATTCCTTTCCAATCCAATCACATCCCTATGCTCCATGCATGCATGCATGATCTCCCTAATGGAACCCCCCAGCCTACCTTAATGCCACTGCTCGCCATTCATTACCAGGGAATAATTGTCCCCCTTCCTTCCGCCCCCCGTATATTAATCCCCACTCACCATGGACACCAACACAATACCACCATCATCCTTCCTCCCATCCCCTCCTCTCTCACACAGAGACACATCACTCTCTCTCTCCCGTCTCCATCTCTGTCAGAAGGGGAGGCCAAGGAAGCAGTGGCGGAGGAGGGGGAAGAGGGGAAATGGAGCTGGACGAGCAGGCCTTCTTGGAGGAGCTCTTCTCCCTGAGGAGGGACGCCACGGCCGCGTGGGAGTGCAATGCCATGGGGGACTTCTTCTCGCCGGCCTGCGGGGCCGGCGCCGGCGCCGCAGCCATGGACTGCTTCCAGGAGCGGCACCAGCCCACCGTCAGCGTGCTGCCCACCTTCACCGCCTCCTTCGAGCAGCCGCACCCGCAGCAGCACCAGCAGCATCAGCAGGCGGCGGCGGTGGCTTCTGGGGGGTTCGACTGCCTCAGCGAGGTCTACGGCGGCGCCCCCTTCCCCAATGCCGTCGTCGGCGGCTACGGCGAGATGGGGTTTCTCGCCGCGATGGACCCCAAGGCGGCGGCGGCGGCGGCGGCGGCGGCCCTGGCGGCCGAGGGGGGCGGCCTCGGCGCCTGCAAGGTGGAGCCCGGGCTGGCGGCGGCGGACGGCGGCGCGTTCGGCCCAGGCCCGATGTCGGCGGCGGCCCCGGGGCCGGCGTCGAGGAAGAAGCGGGTGGAGGGCATGCCGTCCAAGAACCTGATGGCGGAGCGCCGGCGCCGCAAGCGGCTCAACGACCGCCTCTCCATGCTCCGCTCCGTCGTGCCCAAGATCAGCAAGGTGAAAAAAAAACTCCCCCTTCTTTCCGATTTCACCGCACCAGATGGCACCAATCGACCTCGTCAAAATCTTGGGGTGTAAATTAAACCGCGTGTGGATTCGATTTTGGGGGTGTAGATGGACAGGACGTCGATCCTGGGGGACACCATCGACTACATGAAGGAGCTGCTGGAGAGGATCCGGCGGCTGCAGGAGGAGATGGAGGAGGCGCATCCGCACCAGCATCCCGGGCCGGCGGCGGCGGCGCCGCTGCTGAGCGTGTTCCGGGAGCTCAACCCCAACGAGATGCTCGCCCGGAACACCCCCAAGGTCAGCAATCTTCCTCCAGGCCGCCGCCCACTGCCCTCTTCGCCAATGGAGCAGAGCGCCATTGCCGCTGTGGCTTGAAGAAATGTTGTCTGACAGATGTTGTGCTGGTGCTCTGCAGTTCGAGGTGGAGCGCAAGGAGGAGGGCGACACCCGGGTGGAGGTCTACTGCGCCGCCAAGCCGGGGCTGCTGCTGTCGACGGTGAGCACGCTCGACACGCTCGGCCTCGACATCCAGCAGTGCGTCGTCAGCTGCTTCAACGACTTCGCCATGCACGCCTCCTGCTCCGAGGTAACCCAGCCAGTCAGTCAGCCCATCCATGAATTCATCAGTTCGTCAGCAAGCAAACATGGATGGATTCATCTTCGGTTCAGTCACGAATTCCAACTGATGTTGGTTCGCTTGTGGGTGCAGATGCAGAGGGAGATGATCAGCGCGGACGCCGTCAAGCAGGAGCTGTTCAAGAACGCCGGCTACGGGGGCGGCTGCTTGTGAGGAAGAAGCACCAGCACCACCACCACCGCCATGAGTCCATGACCACCACCAGCAGCAGGAGGAGGATGAAGGATAATAAAGTAGTAGAAGTAGCTGTAGCAGTGAGTAGAATTAGCAGTTAGCACTAGTACCAGCAGCCAGCAGTAGCGAAAAGGCTTGGGCAAAGATTCAGGGTGGGGGGAGAACCCTTTTTCGCAGATGATAACCGTGTCGCCGTGATCAAAATTCTCTCCTGTTAGCAACAAAGATCGGCGGGCGCCTTTCCGATGAATGATTGATGATTGAGGGTGATGATCCCCTCGTTCCTGCGCTTTTCCGGCCATTGTTTAGTGTTTACTGGCCATGTTGCTGTACCACCAAATCAGCCCAAAATAAAGCGAAAGCGAAAGCGAAAGCGAAAGAGAAAGCATCTTGGGTTGGGCAGGGTCGTGCCATGCTCCTGTTCTTTGACATCGCCGATGCTGGGCACCAGCCGATGCATACTGTAGTGATGTAGTAAAGCCAGTAGCAGCACCGCCGTTGTTTTGCATTGCTCACATCTTCACCGGCGATGATGATGCTGCTGCTGAAGAAGAAGACATGGATGGATGGCTGGCATGGATTGGGACGTTGCATGGGAGAAGAAAGTCTCTCCCCCCGATTTTGCTTTCTAATGATGTTGGTGATGAAGACATGCTGGATGAATGGAGAAAGAAAGCTTCGCTCCAATTTTTTTTCCCTTTCCCTCTATGTGCGTGTGTGTGTGAGGAGGAAATGGTTTCAGCACCCTGTTGTTTGACATTGGACGATGTTAGGCACCAGCTGATGGACACCAAACCATGCGTGCGTGCATAATCAGCAGCTCCATCCACCTGTTGCTTTGCATTGCGTTGCGTTGCGCTGCGCCTCAAAATCTTCGCTGATGAAGACATGGACGCTGCATTGGAAAAAGAAAGTTTCTCATACTATACAATTTTGTATAAAGACAATTAGGGCGATGATGAATACACTGATGGATGGCTGGTGACATTGCGGAGTAGAAAAATAAAAGTTGGCCTCCGTTTTCCTCCCTTCTCTCTCTCTCTCTCTCTCTTGCGTGTGTGTGTGAGTAGGATGAGGAGGACCAGTGGCCCTTGTCGTATCTCTTGGCGTTCTTGCCCGGATGAGGCCGGGGACCGATCAGTTAAGTAACCCTCGCCTCCAGCAGGACCATTGACCCCTAATTCGCACGCTCTAGACCACCGGCCGGCCGATCAGACAAAGATCATGTCGGTAAAGCAGCCCGGCCGGCCGGCCAGCCTGCAGGCCCAGTTTTCTACCCCAATCATCAGCCACTAACCTCTGATCAGTCCACAAAATTTCTTATGGTTGATGAGTTTGCAACAAGCGTACCTAGTCAGTTAGTCCTTGCAGGGAAGGAGGTCCGCATTTTGTAATGCCCTAAAGGGGGGCGCTTTTTGCAGGGCACCTTTTTTCTAAAAAATGAATTAAAAAGTTGTGTTTGGCTCTTCTCTTTGGGCTCATGCGCGGGTCGGTCAAAATCTAAACTCTGGAGTTTGGGCTCTTGCTGGCGGACGTTTGCAGTTCCGGGCCAAGAACCACAGCCCTTTTTTCATCAGAGCGAAAAGGATGGTGTGACGCCGGTGCCAGTAGGATATTCCAGAAGTTGGAAGGGGATGCAGCGGGGTGGTGGATGATGATGGATGGATCATGGATGGGCGGGGCTGCTGACGCCGCTCGGCCTGCTTGCTTGCCTGCCCATGATATTCGTCCGCTTGAGATGCGGCTGGCTGGCTGTTGACGCCATGACGACGGCTGCCAAGTGCGCAGTGGTATCTCCCTCGCCATGCTTCCTCGTGCTGGAGTCATCCTGACGCCGGAGAGGAGGCGTGGCATGTGGCATGGCTGCACTGCCACTGCCCATCCCACCCCGGGCGAACTCTACGTGTATGATTGAACCTTTTGGGATCCTCCAAAACGTGGATGGGAGAGAGAATTCCTGTGGCTCTGAGGATACCCAGAGCCAATTCTACAGTGCAACATAGACTTGACAGAAAATTACCACTCTAAAGTCTAAATACCATGACAATACTGAAACTTTCTTGATGGTCGTAATTAGTGGGGGAGATCACAAAATGTCTCGCAAGGAGTATGTTCAGTAGCTAACGCTAATAGCAACGGCGGTTAGTGGTAACAGGAACTAAGGCAGCTAAAGAACTAGTCACAAAAATGCCGCTAAGCTCTGCATTTTACTTGCTGTATGTAGGTGTGTATGTATGTCTACATCATCCAGCAAAACACACATTAGCAGCGTGGGAGGGAGGGGACCTGTTGGTTAGATGGTCAGAACTCAGAACCAGGGCATCCACCAGATGTACATCTTGCCGAGGTTCTTGTGGGAGACCGCTTCCGCGATCAGCCGCCGCGCCTGCCCTTCGACGGAGAGCGGCAGGGAGGGCGCGGCGTTGACGCCCACCACGACGCCCTGGAGCCTCGCCGTGATGTTGGCGATCGCCCTCTGCATTGTCATTTGAAAAGCGGGTCAGGAGAGTGGGCGTCAGGCATGTGCATTTGCAGTGGTTCGGTGTGAAAATGTGTGAGCTTGGTAATACCTGTGCTTGCGGATTTCGGACCTCCCCTACGCTGGACTTGTGGGCTTTGGTCCACTCCACTAGCGGGTCGTGGATGAAGGTCTCCAGGACGGTCATGAGCGCCTCCTTGTGGCCCCTGAGGACCGACAGAGTGATCTCGCAGACCTTCAGAAAGACGCCTTCGTATCCAGCGATGCCCAACCCATCGATCATGTTCTGCAATAGCAAATTCAGCATGCCAATCTTAGTAGTACTTGTAACAGAAATCAGATTGAATTCGTTGGATAAGTTCTGAAAAGAAAGCGCAAAACAAGGTTTCACTGCTTACTTGTGTAAGCCTGAACGGCACCACCTCGGGCTTCTCAAGCTGCAAACCCTTGTCAAACAAGCAACTGAAATCCACATGAACACAGTCCCCGGTCGTCGCGTCGATAAGGATGTTCTCGCCGTGCCTGTCACCAAGCCCAACAATGTGCCCAACCATTGACCAAACTGCGGCGGTATGCGCATATGCCACTCTGGCACGAAACCATGCAGCTGGTTCAGAGAATGTCGTCAAGAACCATTTGTGGAACACCGGGGGAAACAATGGAAGGATTTTAGTTTTCATCATCTCATCTTCAGGTATTTTGCTAGCATGGCATACATCATATATCCTCTTCATCTGCGAGTTTGTTTTCATCCTGTCATACTTCCCGCAAGTTATGTATATGTCCTGAAGAATATGCCGAAGACCACGGGTGTTGGGCACCCATTCTACTAGTCCACAGTCTTCTGTAAGTGGAACCACGGCAAAGGTTCTGATATAAAGCTTCCTCCTGCGGCTCTCAGGAACTTTGGAGAGGAGACGATTGATCACAGCATTGAACTCCATCATGCGTGCATCCTTCCTAAGATCATCCTTCGGTTTACATAGAAATGGGCGAGCCACTCCATCGCTTCCGAGGAACACAACCTGAAAGTTCAAAATGATCAACATAGTACTTAAATGAGTGAGGTATTAGTTAGTTGAGACCCTTAACAATGAAAACTAATCATAAATGGCCAAAAAAGTACTTAAATGAGTGCAAACAAGTGATCTGGACCCTTGATAGCTCCCAATCTCCCACGCCATATCCAACTAATGACTTGCAACCACAATACCATGATGCACGCCATCCATAAAAAAATGACTAGGGACTACTTCCGTGCACAAACGATCAGTACATATTGACAATTGTTGCTCCTCAAACAGGCGTAATTATCAAGTATGGCAGTATTAAATATGTGCATGTGCATACCTTCTTTGGTTTCTGAAGGGAGGAAAGGATCTCTGCATCGTCGGCTATTCCAGCTATAGTAGGATGCTCAGAGATTGAAAAGGGGTGAAAAGTAGATTGACCTGACATATTTGAATCGTATGATGGCAGAGTTACAGTGAGAGCCTGTTGGATAGGTAATATAATTCCTAGGGGCATCATTCTTTTCAAGGAACTGAACTCAGTTGAGATATTTATTGACCTCGCCTTGGGCTGCCCTGGGTGAAAGCACAGCTTAATCAGATGTTCTATTAGAGAAGGAAACTGATTAAACAGCGCAACATAGTCGCTCCTCTTCCCAACACCCTTCTTTGCTAATTTTAATATTTGTGTAGCAGCCTCTCGTCTTGCAGAAACTGTTGACTTTGACACTGCAGCCATCATCCAAAGTGCTTGCTGAGGGTATGCCTGTAAAACCACCTGGATAATGTATCTTACAACTCTGACAAGTTCAGCATTCTGATGACAGATGCGAGATATCAACTGAGACAGCACAGTTAGCCACTGATAAGTTGGTAGATCCTTCGAGCACCCGCGGACGACGGCTAACATCTGCATTAGATGGGCTGATTAGATCTCTTACACAGATTGAAAAAAAATGAAGAAAAAAAAAACATGTGAAACAGAATTTACCCTATCATGAACGACTTTCATTTCTGCACTTGGCCCTTCTTGGATGTATATGTTTCCAAATTCAAACCAAACCGTAAGTAACCGTGGTAGTGCTTGAAAAAGATTCTTGTGTCCTTTGTGAAGTCCTTTTGCATAACATAGCAAGACTGTTGGAACCAACTCCCACCAAGGCCTCTCTTTAGCTGGGGCACTTGCACTTCCAGCAGAGCCAGGAGTAACAGATCCAACTCCACCTGTGAATTTCTTATCTTCCTGACGTTTCCTAGCATCAACAAGTAAATCATCCAAAAACTTTGCCATGCAAAAGAAACCCTTCTCCCACTTGGGCCGCAACTCTGTTACTCTACTGTAGAGAGTTTTGATTTCCTCGCTCTGTTTTTGCCCTGTATTGTGGATCCATCTAGTATAAAGAAGAAGGGTTTTAGACACATCTGGATTCTCTTTTGATGCTTGTGTTGCAGAGATAGGCACATTTGGCAATGCGAGAGAAAGGCTGGAAAGTGATGAAAGGACAGCATTTCCCAAAACCTCCGCGGGCATGTTTAGAAGCGTTTGCTGAAGTTCAGCTATAGCACTATCAGATTTCCGTATATTCCAGAGGTGCTTTGCCTTCTCCATGTGAACGTTTGGAGCACCTGAAGCATCTGCTTCCAGTATTGCACGGTGGGCTGTCTCATAATGTCCAGCCAAACGGCAGAGCTTAGCGTACTGAAGCCAGCAGTTCCCAACTTGAGAATTCATATGACTAAGATTATAAACCATCCTTCGGAAAGCAAGCAAAGGCTCCCTTGCCCACAGAGACGATTGTGTACATTTAAGACGGTTATCCCAGTCTTTTGTTAACTTCAGAAAACTTGGATCATCTGCACGGAATGATTTGTCGAGAAATGACTCATCTCCCAGCAGGGAGTTGAAGTCTTCCAGCTCACACAGCATGTGGAGCTTAACAATGTAGGGATATGCACGCATATATGAGTCCATGCCTGCTGCAGCCAACGGGACAAGCAACGCTTGCTTGGACTGGGCGATCTTTTCAGCAACCATAAACTGATCTTTTGTCGTCATCGCCTTGAATATTTTTGCTAGACCTATGTCAAACGAAGCACTGTTCTCAGTGCTACTGTACACAAGACCTTTGTCTGCCTCGGGTAGGTACTCGTCCATGAGATCCCATCTTCCTAATCTCCAAGCTGCTTGCACACCTTGCATGCACCATGTTTTCTTATACTGAGGTATTCTGCCAACCAAACCATCCACATGCGCAATCATGGCTTGAAGGTGGCACATGTTTAGCGAACAGTTGAGAACATCACAATGTCTATGGACAGAATCAGGTTCCATTTGCAAAGCATGTTCACACAGTGTTAGCACTTCAGCCCAGTTTCCAGCTTTCTCATTGATGATAAGTTGATCTTGTAGGCTTGATGAATTCCTCAGATTAGCTAAGCCTAATAGGCCATCAGGCTCATCCAATCCTCCATATATTTCCATCAGAAAAGAGATGTCATCATCTGAAAAAGTGCCACTGCACTCTGCAGCTGGATTAGAGGACCCGGACTTCTCTCGGACATGAGATTCGAAATATGCTAGCGCACGTGCATGAGCTTGACATCTAAAAGAGGTCTTAGCTAGAGTAACTTTAGGTATAGCAGCCAACAGCTCAGCAACATTGCTACACTGCACCAACAATTGATCTTGGCCGTTATTAGAACAGCTTTCGTCGTTCAATTTACCTGCTTGCCTCCCAGCCATGGCATTATTAGACTGGGATAGAGCAATTTCCTGCTTGAGATCATCAACCCATTGCCCAAGATTATCAAGTAAAGTGAAGATGGCTTGAACACAAACCTCACTCTGCCCCCCAGTAACACCGTGAACAATAGCCCCACTACTTTCTGAAGCAGCTGCATTGAGAACAGACAATATTTCATCAGTGATACTTTGCCGAGCCTCTGGAGTTCCATAGCAAACAGCATTTAAAACCAAGTAAGGTAGGAGATAGAGCGCAGTTGGCATGTCATGCCGAACAATTCCTCGGCATGCACTGAAAATACCATAGCGCGATCCAGTTGCGTGGGATGTCAACTTTCTAATCCAATAATATATCCACCTTCTGAAGGACATCGTTGGGCGGTATATTGGGCCAAGTAAAGCAGCATCATTCACACTAGGAAGATGAAATCTTGAAGTCAAGCATGGCGCAATTATTTCCTTAACATAACTAGAAAAACGTCCCCACAACTTCTGACCCCTTCTGCTCATTTCACAACTACTTGAATCTTCCCCATTATCTTCTTTGGGTAAAGACTGACAGCCAGCCAATTTTAGTAGCTCTTGAATAGCTAAGGCAGCAGAATCTTGTACTGTTGTATCAGAAGCTGCTCTGAATGCCCTTGCAAGATGCTTGTGGATCAACTCAAATATAAGATCATCGTCTGAACATTCAATCTTAAAGCGCTCACACGAAATTACCTTGAACTTAGCAGGATCAACTGCACCCAGTGCACCAAGACAATCTGCACAGACTAGTTTCAGCCTCTGGCCAACCATTGTCCTTGACTCCTCAGCACATCCTTTAAGTAAAGCCATAATTAAAGCGCTTATTACATCCAAATCAGAAGTATCTTCACCAATTATAAGTGCAGTAACATCCTCCCGTTTGACCTTGAATAGTTTACTCAACTCACATGCTACCATGTACCTTACATTCAAGCTCTCATGATTAAGACCATCAACGGCATCTTTTAGATGATCTTGCAGAGTCATTGATCCTCTGGCTTCCTGTATTACTTTGTTTACTTCCGACAAAGATGGTAAGCTGGGCAGCAATGGCAGTTCACGTATATGTTGTTTAAGCAACTTACTGTTTTTCACAACAAGTTCTTCTAGGATTTCAACAATTTTTCTCAGGTGCACAGAAGGGCATTCTCTGCACTTCTCTAAAGACGGAATGAAAGCAGCTACAACTTGGGACATAACATACTTGATACTGGTCGATGATACCTCAGCCAATTGCTTTATGAAAAAATGTAACACATCAAGACCATCCATTTGAAGAGCTTCCTTATCAGTGGCAAATATCAACAGAACCATAATCTTCGGTGCATGTGTACTCAAATAAGGGCCCATCATCTCAACTAACTTCCGTATACGCTGGAGAGCTTGTTTTTGAAGCTTCAAGTCATCAGAATGAAGCATCTTCTTGTCAATGCTATTGAGAAGTCTGACAAAATCATTCTTCAAGAACTCAGGAAGGGTGTCATTCCCTGTCAAAATTCTTGCAATATTCTGTATTGTTGGTGAAATTCTTGTTGTCCTGAAAATTGGAACACCATTAAAACTCATTCAAACTTATGCCTAATTACAAAGGAAGTATCTAGAGAAATATGTCTACAATTAAAAGAAAAACTACCTTCTATCAGTCTCGATATGATCAGATTCCCCAGGAAAACATATGATCTCATCAAGCAGTGTTGGCAAAGCAGCTGCAAATATTTCTTTGCTATCACTTCCCGTTTCGGTGTGATAAAACTGTAGAACAGACGGCAAGTGCTGCCCATCTTCATAGAATAGAGCGAACGAAAGCACTTTAGGTAGTGAATTAACAATCAATGGTACTAGTTCAGTGTTTAGATGGTTTGCCAGTTCATGCAGAGTAATAACAGCTTGGTCATTGTCTGGGTGAGACACAATAAGCTTTGGTATAACTGATGGAACCATTCTCCTAATCAGCTCTTCAGTCTTAATCCCAAGAACAGCCTCAGCAAATTCATTAATCACTACAGGATGATTTAATAGTCTAGATGAAAGATAGTCATATAAATCATCTCTAACACGGAAGTTATTCGAGAGGAAGAGTTCTATTCCTCCTTTGAAACTGTAAGTGCAGCATCTGTGAAGTAATCTTGATGCTGTCTTCCTTACAATGGGATCATGGTTATCAAGCTGAGCAATAAGCAATACAAATGAGCAGAAAAAAACTTCCCCTTGAGTATCACTGGCTTGCATAATTGTAGCAGTAGACTCCAAAAGAGTCAGTAGAACATGAGAATCTTCAGCTTCTGTGAAAGCTTGCTTTATTTTGTCCATGAACTTAAGTTCTTTAGTCCCTCCCTCCATTCCCAGTTCATCCGGGAACAAAATGTCCATGACTCTGGTTTCCAAAAAGCAGCATACTACAAGAGAAAATGCATCTCTGACATCTTTCATTCCATTAAGTAGCAGAAAATCAATACAGTTTACCCACTTAATTTTCATCTCAAGTAAAACCTCTTTGCTAGAATGTCTCAGTACTCGTGGCAAAACTTCAACCATGGAAATGATACATTCTTTGGAAGTCTGTGCATATAGGAACTTGAAAAAAAGTGCGTGGGCCTTCAAAATATTATGTTTCAAGGCAACATTCTCTAGTACTGCCATGTCCACAATAGAAATCTGCTCTTTAGTATTGACAGTTCTGCTATCACAGTGAGGGCACCAGAAACCTTTCAAGAGAAGATCCAATGTCGAGACTGGTTGCTTAGAGTCCTTGTCCATGAACAGCTTGCAACTGTTCCCCGCTTTGTCAGTAACATCAGTTGTTCCATTTAAACAAGATAGGAAACCGAGTGAAAAGGCAACACATTTCCACACTTTGTCAGATCCTAAATCACCAAATAACCTGAAGAAGAAGAAAAAACCGACTCAGGGTTATCAGATCTTACAGAAGAACTATAAAACATTAAGTGCATTGTGGTCTAAGCAAATTTGAATTTATTTATATTCCTCAACCAAGGGAATGCCTTCAATAATATTTGGTAATCATAACCAAACGAGAAATTAACTGTTTTGTTTCAACAAAAGGCAAAGTGTAAAATGATAATCTGAAATCATGGTAAAGTATATTTACTCACTCAAGTTTCTTGAACATCACTCCAAGCATCGTAGGACCAGAATACAGTACAATAATGGGCAGTGACATAAGAGCCTCATTTTGAACCTCCACAGATTCACTATGGATAGCCAGTTCAAGGAGTTCAAGGTCACAGTCAATATTCAGTCTGTTGCCAATCTTAGCAATAACTTGTACCACAAGGCATTTTAACTTGTCTAAGCATGTTTGAGTGGAAACATGACCATCAGACCACACCCGTTTCAGCAAGCTGATGAGGTCAACATATAGTGGATAATCTAAATCTTCACTGCGATCACAAATCAGCCGAGCTTCATCTTCAAACAGTTTAGAGTCTCCAGGATGAAAGGCTACATAGACATTTAGACAAAAGTGAACAGTAAAAAAATGAGAAAAGAGAGCCATATCATCATGTACTCGTTAATATTTGGTCTGGCATAAGCTCGAAGCAATGAGCTTGTAAGTTTATCCCGGGACAATGGGATCAGCAGATCCCTTATTCATATTTATACATGTCTGATAGGTCCAGGTGCCTTCTATATTCTAGATGATTTGACAGGGAAGGATGGATTGTGGGGTTTACAAGCAGGTATTACACAAATAGCTCACCAAAATTGTATTTAATGATCTACCTTATATGATGAACAAGCCATAAGCCCAAGAAGTTGTATAAACACAAACAAGGACGTAAAACACAAAACAGGATCACAAAAAACTTGACAGGAATATTAAGAATTGCACAGTTGTTACAGGCTTATAGCAAAGCTACCTAAGATCCCAAACATAATTCATGTAAGTTGAACCATGGCATGTACAAAATGCAAAAGATGGAGGAAAACCTTACATCGGAGAAGCATTACAGTCTGAAGAGCTTTGAAATATAGTAACATGTCGAAGGAAAAAAAACATTTCTCGGTTGCCTGCACCGTTCACTAATGGTTAGGATGTTAAGTTCAAAAACGATGAAAAGCTAAAATAAATTTATGCAGCTTTATCATGATTTCTGCCTACCTGCTTGCAAATCCAAGGGATCCAGGAGAGAACTTGCTTAGAAATACTAATAAACAGACTTGTCTTTGGGTTAACACAGAATGAAAGAGAAAGAAGACTAAGCACTTGTATAGCAATATCAGGCTCCAATGGATAAGCATTATGATTGTCAGGTGACAGGAACTTAATACGTGAATTTAGTGACAATTGAAGATCATAGGCATAATCTTTTGCTAGTTCATGTCCTATGCCAGCAGGAGATAATTTGGCCATAAATGAACCAATGGTTGATCGTGATTCAGACATCTTTTGACGTTTGTACAAAGTATTTTCCTGGTTCTGAGCCACTCTTTTCTGGCCGACTTTTGGCAGTTCAAATACTTCAGATTTTTCCTGAAAGCTGCCTCGATCATCGCTGGCATCCACAGACACCAAACTCTGACCAAATTTGTCAACAACCAGTCGAATGCATTCAGTCACTTTGTCATAAGGCTTGGGCAAATAGAGCAACTTCAGAAGGATCTCTGGTTTCCATACTTGTGGGGAGCAGACTTCGACTATTCTCATGTACGCATTGCACATCGCAGCCTGCAAAAGGTAGCATTAGTAGAGAGAAGTACCCAAAAGACCTGGGAAAATCAAGTTGCTAACCTGAAGCTCTGAGCTTCTACTAGTCTGTACTGCCCTTGTGAAAATATTGACAATATCAGCAGCCGTAGATTCAACAATATAACCAGGACACGAAGAATGCAAAGCATTTAGACATGCACCCATTGATAAGTCATAATCTGGATCTCTGCAGAAATAAGATGAAGCATTATGCTACTTGACAGTGTTTGTGCACACTCCCATAATACCCATGACAAAATAAAACCTACATTGCATGGTATTTAAGGCTTTTAATATTAGGCAGAGCGAACCAGTACATTGCTTATTGCGTTGTCTCTTCTTAAGGTCCCCAGCTGTAACTCTTTTGTAGAATACTTCCTCATTATAATAAAAACATTTTATGGAAAATATATAGCTGAATAATTCAATAACTACCATTACCAGTTTCACCACTATATTGTTGTTTGACTAAAAGAATTTACAAAAAAGAAAGGCTACTAT
>LR880972.1:1015655565-1015694980 GCA_904067115.1 Aegilops sharonensis
CCAACTAGAGAGGAAGCTAATGATAATGATCATGAAACTTCAGATCAAGTTACTACCAAACCTCGTAGGTCAACCAGAGCACGTTCCGCACCAGAGTGGTACAGTAAGCCTATTCTGGAAGTCATGTTACTAGACCATGACGAACCTACGAACTATGAAGAAGTGATGATGAGCCCAGATTCCGATAAATGGCTTGAGGCCATGAAATCCGAGATAGGATCCATGTATGATAATAAAGTGTGGACTTTGGTTGAATTGCCCGATGATCGGCGAGCCATAGAGAATAAATGGATCTTCAAGAAGAAGACTGACGCTGATGGTAATATTACTGTCTACAAAGCTCTACTTGTCGCAAAAGGTTTTCGACAAGTTCAAGGAGTTGACTACGATGAAACTTTCTCACCTGTAGCGATGCTTAAGTCTGTCCAAATCATGTTAGCAATTGCCGCATTTTATGATTATGAAATCTGGCAAATGGACGTCAAAACTGCATTCCTGAATGGATTTCTTAAAGATGAGTTGTATATGATGCAACCAGAAGGTTTCGTTGATCCTAAAGGTGCTAACAAAGTGTGCAAGCTCCAGCGATCCATCTATGGACTAGTGCAAGCATCTCGGAGTTGGAATATACCCTTTGATGAGGTGATTGAGGGAGTCCTGGATTAAGGGGTCCTCGGGCGTCCGACCTGTGTGACATGGGCCGGACTGTTGGGTTATGAAGATACAAGATAGACGACTTCCTCCTGTGTCCGGATGGGACTCTCCTTTGCGTGGAAGGCAAGCTTGGCGTTCGGATATGAAGATTCCTTCCTATGTAAACTGATTCTGTACAACCCTAGGCCCCTCCGGTGTCTATATAAACCAGAGGGTTTAGTCCGTAGAGGTAATCATAATCATACAGGCTAGACATCTAGGGTTTAGCTATTACGATCTCGTGGTAGATCAACTCTTGTAATCCTCATATTTATCAAGATCAATCAAGCAGGAAGTAGGGTATTACCTCCATCAAGAGGGCCCAAACTTGGGTAAACATTGTGTCCCCTGTCTCCTGTTACCATCGATCTTAGACGCACAGTTCGGGACCCCCTACCCGAGATCCGCCGGTTTTGACACCGACATTGGTGCTTTCATTGAGAGTTCCACTGCGACATCAAAGGCAGGATTGATGGCGCGCCTTGTCATCAAGGATAGTATCACCTCCGGAGGAGCCCTGGCCTCAGGCCAAACCCTCTAGTTGGGCGGCTTTACCATGACCGCCCGTTCGGCCGTCAAGCCAATGATGACTTCTCAGGTCATCGAAAATTGTCTCCGTGTTGACTCCGAATACTCCAAACGGATGGATCGGGCGGAATTTTCGTCTTTAAACGAACTACTAGATCGCATCGCCGCCATGGGGGTCGCTACAGACTACGATCAGATTGGGCTTAAACCCGATCAGAGTGTAATCAAATCCCCGCCGATCACCCATCAGATAGCGGTCGTAGAGGAGCAAAACAACTCTTCCCCTGTGTTGAGGACGAGCTATGTTCGGATTTCCGAGCTCGAAGAGCCGAATACATATCTGCGGGACGACACTCCCGGTCCTCCGGACCTAGGGCGTCAAGCCTGGAAAATCATTTAACATCCCGGAGCCCGCACTAGTAAGCTCGGAAGTTTTCCAAGATCCGAACTCCAAATTGAGTCAGGGACCGGATTTAAAGCTACCCACCCACCACAAGCAATATTTTCCAAGCAATTCCGGCCCTCTGGATATATGCGACCTCATGTACGTACGACAACAGTCTCAGGAAATAGTCCATCACTTTTGGGCTAGATTCCTCCTTGTCAAAGACAAGATTAAAGATTGCCACGACGAGGACGCGATTTCAGTATTCTGCAAAAATTGCACGGACGAAGGAATCCTCAACGCCATCAACCTCCATCGCGTATCACACTTGACTGACTTGGCAACCATAGTACAGAAGTACTGCACAATGGAAAGCGTCTGGAAAACTCAGACAGCTCGCTGGGAACCACTGGTCTCCACTCAACCCCTTGGGCGAGCAAAAAGGATGCACCCTCGCGGGGCACCAAACCCCATAGTAAAGAAAATTAAGCCCATTACGGGACGCAGAACCGTTCTGGAGGGATGGCTCGATGGGCCATGCAAAATACACATGAGACCGGATACCGTACCAACCCACAACCTTAAAGCATGTTGGATACTCCGGCAAGTGGATAAGAGCGGCGAGGATATCCTCACCAAAAATACCTCAGAGCAACGCCCCCCGGAAGACGATGACCTCAGAGTATTGACAGTCTTTGAGACTTTAGCTTCAAACAATCGGCGCAAGAGAGCACTCCGCGACCTCGCCGAAGTCTGCCAAGTTGCAACAATAAACCCCTGGAACAACACGGCCATAACTTCCAATGCCAGTGACGAAGCAAAATTCCAGTCAGTACGGGCACTAGCCGCCTTGGTCCTCAATCCAATTGTGGATGGCTTTCGGCTCTCTAAAGTGCTCATGGACGGCGACAGCGGGCTAAACCTCATCTACGAGGACACACTCAATAAAATGGAAATAGACAGGAGCCGCATCGAGCAAAGTAACACGACCTTCAGGGGAATCATTCCCAGCCGGGAGGCACGATGCGCGGGGAAAATTACACTCGACGTGGTATTCGGCACGCGGAGAATTATCGGTCCGAAGAGACAACTTTCCAAGTGGCCCCTTTCAACAGTGGATATCATGCCCTGTTGGGGCGAGATGCATTCACACACTTTCAAGCTATACCTCATTATGGGTATATGAAGCTCAAGATGCCCGGGCCCAACGGTATTATCACTCTCGCCAGTGATCCAGATATAGCCCTCTGATACGTCTCCAACGTATCTATAATTTTTGATTGTCCCATGCTATTATATTATCTGTTTTGGATGTTTAATGGGCTTTAATATGCACTTTTATATTATTTTTGGGACTAACCTACTAACCGGAGGCCCAGTGCCAGTTGCTGTTTTTTCCCTATTTCAGTGTTTCGCAGAAAAGGAATATCAAACGGAATGAAACCTTCACTAGGATCTTTTTTGGAACAAACGCAATCCAGGAGACTTGGAATGGAGGTCAAGCAAGCAACGAGGCGGCCACGAGGTAGGGGGGCACGCCCAGGGGGGGTAGGCGCGCCCCCACCCTCGTGGGCCATCTCATGGAGGGTCTTCTACATTGGGATTTCAATCTGGGCCTTAAGGTCGCGGCTCAGGTGCGTCGTCCTTTTGGCACCACAGTGCACTTCTCTCCTTCGGTTCGATCCAAGGAATTCTTCTTGGTCGTCAACTTTTCTTCTGCCTCCTTCATCTTGCCGGAGGAATCGGTGGGTATTGCTCTCCAATGCTGTATTGGCGGTTCATCTACTGGATTCAATGTCTTAAGGTTGGGTGATCGACGATTTCGGCTTTCATTCGCCTCTAATAAGGTTGGTCACTACATCTACCATCTCAAGGACAGAATATGGCCAGACTTTGTATGTCATTTTCAACTTTTCTGGCCGCATGTTCTTGACTACTCCGTTGATGATGAGTGTTGGCATGCTGATGAAAGAATTTCAGAGGTTGTTCCTCGTTCTCCTATAGCTATTACTTCCCCGGGTTTATTTTGCGTGGATAATCAAGAAAAGTGTCAGAACCTTCGTGCTCATTCACATGTTAATGGAAGCTTGCCGGCGATCTCTTCTCTGGCGACCGAGGTTGCCACCCAGCCGACATTGAATAATCTTGGTAATTCATTAAATCTCATTCATGGCAATAGAGATTTGTCGGGCCTCATATTTGGCAACTTCATATCTAATGAGGGACAAATTGGCTATCAAGACATTAATGATTCTCATCAATGCTCACAGAAGAATATTCAAATTGGCAGCTTCTCCTTTAATTGGCCCAACAAGAATCAGGTTTGTCGGCGTTCTGAAGGGTATGGCTTTAAGCTGGATTACTGGAATTCAATTCCCACTTTCATTATCCTGTATATTCTGGACCAGCTCCGATTTGGGTATACGCCCCACCACATTGCTACCATTTGGTCCTTAAAGCATATTCCACCACTAGCCTATATTCTCAAGAGACTTAACAGATGTTCTAAGTGCAACTTGACGGGCCACTTGGCTAGTAA
Organism: Aegilops sharonensis; assembly: GCA_904067115.1. Taxonomy (NCBI): domain Eukaryota; kingdom Viridiplantae; phylum Streptophyta; class Magnoliopsida; order Poales; family Poaceae; genus Aegilops; species Aegilops sharonensis. Next base: position 1,015,659,711 of record LR880972.1, read on the forward strand.
CTGCCCTTCTGATGCTGCTTCTGGCTCTGAAATTCCTACTGGGCAACACAACCTTTCGATTTTGAATACGGCCTAGGAGCCCAGCAATCCTATCCAGCCCACTAAACTTTCAGCTGACCGGGCCTGTGTTACTTGTGGCTCTACACACCACTCTTTTTTTGATGTCCGGCTTTTTTCAAATGCTCTTCTTGTGGATGGCTGGGCCACACCTCTTGGTCTTGTGGTTCTGCACCTTGCTTTCATTGGAAGCCCAAGACTTCAGGAAAAACCCAAAATTATTCATCTCATGGAAAAAATCCCATCCACGGGCAGGAGATTTTCGGATTGGATGTACCTAAGGTTTTGTCTCACCCGAATATGGCTAATGTAGATACTTATCATCTTGGGAAGGGCAGTATCTTTATTTCAAAGTCATTATTGGCAAAACCTGCTAGCAATCAAATCAATCAGCCTTCATTTACTTCCCTGGCCAAATCTATCCCTACCGATGTGAGACCAATCCGTCCAATGTACATCGTGTGGTGACCCTGGGCATGTTGCCACCTCTTGCCTAGCTAACCAGAAAAAGAGAGAGGGGTTTGGATTCCCAAGGCCACTGCCGATACGCATTCCCCCTCACAGCCTGCCCCTTCCCCTGTTCCGCTCCAAGCTCCTCCCTCTGCTCCTCCAATGGCGAACTATTCGGTCAATGTCATCCCTTACCTCCCTCAAGGTATGACCATTGAGCTCGGCCCCGCTGATCGGAAGGTGCATGATGACATGGTGATCGGCCCCAATCCGCTGCCGCGACACGACTTTCTGGCCATTGTTGAGGTTAACAGGTTCGTTCCGTATCACCGCAAGGCAGATCTGCGCCATACCATTGAGGGTCTGCTTCATGAGTCCAACTTCTTCCCAACTGAGGTAGATGATTATATGCTTGGTATTGGCATTTTTGGGTTTGTGGATTCTGTGGTTAGAGATACTGTTGTGGGCACAACCTTTGAGCTTGATGAGGATGAGGAAAACATGAACACTGTAGTTTCTTTTGTTCCTCATGATGCTGCTATTAACATGCGCATGACTAGCTATGGTCCTCAGATTTGGTTGCTTTATGTTGGTTTCCCTCATGACTACCAGACCTCTCATTACATTCATAAATCAGTTGATAAGTTTGGTGAATTGATCACTTGGCATAGCCTGAGAGCTGGCAGAAAGATTGTTTTGATCAAGTGCCGTGTGATTAGTTTACGCTTGGTACCAAAGAGCTTTGTTATGTGTCAGATAGGAGGAGATAGGCATAGCTGGACTGTTTGCGTTACTATGTTACGCAACAGTGATTGGAATGCACATCTGCCTAAGGTCCCACCGGCCGGCGAGGATCCACCACCGGAGGACGATATTCCACACCCCCTGTATGGACAGGGCCTCACAGCTGAACAACTTTACCAGGCCCAAATGCACAACTGGATGGCACAGAATGCTGCAAATAATGAAGCTCAACACCAAGGAGTTTAGCATGATGTTCAGGGCAATGATGTTCACTTTCAGGTTAATTGGGGTGAGTGGCCTCCATCACCTCCGCAAGCTCCACCTACTATGTATAACTTCCAGGAATGGCTCGCAGCAGAAGGCCTACAGGTGCAAGATGGAGTGTTGCCTGCCAACAATCTTCAAGATAGTCCTGGGATGGCTTGGAATGATTCAATATCTGTTTATTCTACCACAGATTCCAGTGCCACTCTTTCTGACAGTTATGTTCTTGTACCAGCCAATATTCTTCACTCTATGGTTGCAGGAACTAGCTCTGGTGATGCTCATATACTGCTACCTAGACAAAACTCTCTGGCTGCACCCGCTTTGGCTGTTGATGATACCTCTGAGGCTGTTGTGGATACTATTCGCTCCAATTCTCTGACAATTGATCTATCCCTCTCCACAGACGGCTTGCACATTGAACTGTCGTCTTAGGGAGATACTGTCTCCTCCATGATGCTGAACGCTGGAATTCCTTTTGTCAGAAACAACTTTTTCCTCACAGCTGCTATCATGCCAATCATTGCTAGTTATGGTCCTTGGAGCACTGGATTTGGGTTCAGGACTAACAACTTTGACATTAAGGTGGTTCTTTCTTAAGATAGTGGCTCTTTTGAAGTCTCTCAAGCCACTATGGTAACTCATCATGACTCCTCGGTCACTTGTACCAACCTGGTACCTGGTCTGTCTGCTTGGATGCTTACTGCACAGGAACCTGCTGCTACTGATTTGCCTATGCTGGAGCCGGCTTCAAACATATCTCTGCCACCTGTCCCTGCGGTTGCAACCTCTGAATCGATAGGTTTGGGCCTTGTTCTTCAGGATTCATCACTTGAGGCTGTTAATTTGGGCGCGACAACACATCTGATGCAACTCCGACCGTCCTTGCTCTGACCCCGCCGGAGTACATATCACTCTCGGCTTTTGCTTCGACCGGACGTCGTGGAAAGATTGTGGCTCCAGAGTGCTCCATTGTCCTGCGCAGGAGTACTCGTTCCAATAAATATGATGGTTTCAAAGTGCCTTCTGTAGCTAACACTTCCAGCAAGAAATCTAAGGTCAAGCCAAGGACAGTGCCCTCTGCTTCTTCCGTCATGATTCCCGGCAATACAGAAGACTCAACAACTTTGACAGCTCCACCGCCAACTCTAATTCAGGTGATTCAGCATATTGGCACCAACCTCTGCGCCATCCCAGCTGCGGAGCTCTCGGAGGAAGAACTCCTTTCTGAGAAGGAGGAGGGGCCATCTTCGGCCTCTGCTTAGCTCTTTTAGTTGTGTTATATCTACCTTATTTTATGGTTCTGTCAGTTAATTGGAACGTTCTTTGCTGGAATGTCCGAGGACTAAACTCCGATCCCAAGCAATTAGCGCTGTGTAATGCCATCCGAACTAGTGGATGTGCTGTCATTTGCTTGCAGGAAACTAAAATGGCCTCTTTTGACAATGCGTTCATTAAAATCATGTTGCCCGTGCCGCTATGATAAATTTTCTTTTGTCCCCTCACGGGGAGCCTCAGGCGGCCTTGTTACAATCTGGAACAACTCCATTTTCCATGCAGACATTGTCTCTTCTGATGATTTTGCTCAGGTCATTAATTTCAAATCAATGTAGTCCGCTCATCGTTGGACTCTTGTTAACGTTTATGGACCCTGTCAAGGCGAGCAGAGAGCAACGTTCATTCAATGGCTTTTTCAATTAAACATCCCAGACAATGAAGATTGGCTATTAGTCAGGGACTTTAACTTCATCAGAAGCCCAGAAAACCGCAATAAACCAGGTGGCAATCCTAATGACATGATAACCTTTAATGATTTCATCTGATCACAAGCCCTAATTGAACTCCCCATCAAAGGCCGCTCGTTCACATGGAGCAATATGCAAACTGATCCTCTTTTAGAGCAACTTGATTGGTTCTTCACTAGCTCTAATTGGACTACTTCCTACCCCAAGACCATGGTTAAACCACTTGGCAGACCAGTTTCTGACCATATTCCTTGTGTTGTGACAATTGAGACCTCCATACCAAGATCAAAGGTGTTTCATTTCGAATCCTATTGGATACAACACCATGGTTTCTTTGGCATTGTCCAACAGGTTTGGGCCAGTCTGATTAGGTCGGATAATACGGCCACTGTCCTCTGCAGAAAGCTCAAGGCTCTTCGACATGCTCTCAAGGGTTGGAGTAAAGGAATATCTCGACTATCCATTGCCATTGATAATTGAAATAAGGCACTTTTTGAAATTGATGAATTGGAAAACAAACGCCCACTCTCCGTACCAGAAGCAAACTTTAGGAGGATTCTCAAAGCACATATATTACGCCTCCTAGCTTATCAACAACAATATTGGAAAAAATGTTGCACTATACGGTGGGTCAAGTTCGGAGATGAAAATTCAAATTTTTTCCAAGTAATGGCTTCGGAAAGGATGAGAGTTAACAATATTGCCTCCCTGACAACGGATGATGACACTATTGTGGAGGATCATGCTGGCAAAGAGGTAATTATTTTTGATACATTCAAGCAACGACTGGGCTCCTCCTCACATCATGAAATGAAATTCAATCTGGAGAGAATAATTAAACGAGTGGATGGATTAGAAGAGCTTACTGTTCCATTCACCACAGAGGAAATCGACAATGTTATCAAGTCAATGCCAGCCGATCGTGTGCCAGGCCCGGATGGTTTCAATGGAGCTTTTCTAAAATCTTGCTTGCACATAATCAAATATGATTTCTACAAGCTATGCAATCAATTCTTTGATGGAAGCCTCAACCTTGAAAGCATAAACGATGGTTTTATCACGCTGATTCCCAAAAATAATGCCCCATCATCAGTAAATGATTATCGTCCGATCACCTTGCTCAATTGCTGTCTCAAAGTGCTAACTAAGCTTCTGGCCAACCGCCTGCAAAGAGTGATCCTACGTATAATTCACCGAAACCAATATGGATTCCTCGAAGGACGCACTATCCAAAATTGCCTTGCTTGGGCATTTGAATACATTTACCAGTGCCAGGCCTCTAAGAAAGAAATTATTCTTCTTAAGCTCGACTTTGCCAAAGCGTTTGACACTATTGACCATGAGGCCATGCTAGTCATAATGAAAAATATGGGATTTAACGATAAGTGGCTCGGCTGGGTTCTGTGCATTTTTGAGTCGGGCAAATCTGCAGTTCTCTTAAATGGTGTACCTGAATGCCAATTCCATTGCAAATGCGGTGTCAGACAAGGCGACCGCTTCTCGCCTTTGGTTTTTGTCCTAGCGGCTGATCTGCTCCAAGCAACAATTAATGATGCCTACTCCAGAGGATCAATTCATCTTCCTTTTCCCTCGACCAACCAAGAAGACTACCCAGTTATCCAATACATGGACGATACTATTCTGGCCATGCCAGCCTGCCCAACGCAAGCAATGATCGTCAAGGATATCCTCACGGATTATGCAACTTCGATTGGTCTCAAAATAAACTTCCATAAGTCAACGCTGATCCCCATAAACTGCCATGCTGACACATACAACCACCTTGCAACCATCTTTGGGTGTGTCATTGGCAAAATGCCTTTCACCTACCTCGGTCTACCTATGGGAACGACCAGCCCATCGGTTCAAGATCTTTTCCCTCTCGTTTGTCGAGTGGAACGAAGGCTTTCTGCTACACTCAACATGATATCCTATGGGGGTAAACTTTCACTCCTCAACTCGGTTATTACCTCCCTCATCATCTTTACGTTATGCACTCTCAAGTTGCCCGTAAGCATCATTGAACTGCTGGACAAAATCAGACGCAAGTGCTTATGGACCAAAAAAACTGAGAATGGGGATTCATGTAACTCCCTGGCGGCTTGGGACATGGTCTGCCAACCCAAGGTCTCTGGAGGCCTCGGTGTCATTAATCTAAAGGTACAAAGTGATGCACTTTTGCTCAAATATCTTCACATATTCTATAACCATTGGGACCTGCCTTGGGTGGAACTCAAATGGAACACATACTATGATCACAAGATCCCCCATGCAGCTGATCCTTGCGGCTCTTTTTGGTGGCGAGATGTGACGAAACTAATGCCGATTTATCGAGGGATTACCAATGCCCAAGTACACACGGGGGACTACATCCTTTTTTGGAAAGATCATTGGCTAGATGGTATTCTATCAGAAACACATCCGTGGGCTTATTCGTTTGCCATCCAGGACGATATTTCTATCAAAAACTTCTTGGGGACCACGACTTTGAGTGAAACGTTCCACCTGCCGCTCTCGGTCCAGGCACATGCAGAAACCAGGGATATTCAAAGACTGGTCAGTGGCGTTGAACTTCATGATAACCTCTCTGGGACTGATAAGTGGACCTGCACTTGGGCGACCCAGTCGTACTCGGCTAGCAAATACTATAGTTTCTATTTCAGGGAGATCCGGGCCCATCAAGCATACACCTGGCTATGGAAGTCGAAGGTTACAATGAAAATAAAGGTTTTCGGCTGGTTGCTTCTCTCCGACAGGCTGAACACCAGAAACATGTTGAAGCAAAGACATTACAACATCGACAACGACTATACATGCCCCCTCTGCGAGTCCAATGTGAAAGAAACAGTTGAACATCTTTTCTTTGCTTGCTCCTTCAGTAAAGAATGTTGGTCTGATATTGCCATATACTGGAGTTCTCAAGGATCACGTTTGGATTGGCTAAACACAGCTAAAATAGCGTGGAACAAGCCAATGTTCATGGCAATTTTCCTACAAGCAGCTTGGAGCATCTGGAAGGAAAGAAATAATAAAGTCTTCAGAAGAATAACACCCACGAAAGCATCCTGGAGCTCAAGACTAAAAGAGGATCTCTCTCTCCTAACTCATAGGGTTGGAGAAAAACACACCTCCTTTCTCAACTCTTTTGTAACTACTTTTTAGTTTTTCATCCCCTCTATCCTCCCCAAAGGGGAAGACATGTACAAAACCATATGTAACTCCACCCCATTCTATTAATTTAATTACACAGTAGGAGGCTCTCCTACTGTTTCAGGTGTCAAAAAAAAAAACTCCACTGACCTACTTCTTTCGCCTATATATACTCTCATACCCTGAAAACATCCAGGAGAGCCACACAACACTTTTTCCACCACCACAACCTTCTGTACCCGTGAGATCCCATCTGGAGCCTTTTTTGGCGATCTGCTGGAGGGGGATTCGATCACGGAGGGCTTCTACATCAACACCATAGCCTCTTCGATGATGTGTGAGTAGTTTACCACAGACCTTCGGGTCCATAGTTATTAGCTAGATGGCTTCTTCTCTCTCTTTGGATCTCAATACAAAGTTCCCCTCGATTCTCTTGGAGATCTATTCGATGTAATTCTTTTGCGGTGTGTTTGTCGAGATCCGATGAATTGTGGGTTTATGATCAAGATTAGATATAAACAATATTTGATTCTTCTCTGAATTCTTATATGCATGATTTGATATCTTTGCAAGTCTCTTCGAATTATCAGTTTGGTTTGGCCTACTAGATTGATCTTTCTTGCAATGGGAGAAGTGCTTAGCTTTGGGTTCAATCTTGTGGTGTCCTTTCCTAGTGATAGTAGGGGCAACAAGGCACGTTTTGTATTGTTGCTATCGAGGATAAAAAGATGGGGTTTATATCATATTGCTTGAGTTTATCCCTCTACATCATGTCATCTTTCCTAATGCGTTACTCTGTTCTTATGAACTTAATACTCTAGATGCATGCTGGATAACGGTCAATATGTGGAGTAATAGTAGTAGATGCAGAATCGTTTCGGTCTACTTGACACGGACATGATGCCTATGTTCGTGATCATGCCTAGATATTCTCATACCTATCAATTGCTCGACAGTAATTTGTTCACCCACCGTAATATATGCTATCATGAGAGAAGCCACTAGTGAAACCTATGGCCCCCGGGTCTACTTCATATTATATAAAGTTTCCAATCTACAATCTTAGTTTACTTTTTATTTTGCAATCTTTATTTTGCAATCTATATAATAAAAATACCAAAAATATTTATCTTATTATCTCTATCAGATCTCACTTTTGCAAGTGGCCGTGAAGGGACTGACAACGCCTTTATCGCGTTGGTTGCAAGGTTCTTATTTGTTTGTGCAGGTACTAGGCGATTTGCGTGTGACCTCCTACTGGATTGATACCTTGGTTCTCAAAAACTGAGGGAAATACTTACGCTACTTTCCTGCATCACCCTTTCCTCTTCAAGGGAAAACCAACACATGCTCAAGAGGTAGCAAGAAGGATTTTTGGCGCCGTTGCCGGGGAGGCTTACACCAAGTCAAGTCAAGATTCGATCTCTCGTCAACTTGCCAATTTCTGGCACCGTTGCTGGGGAGATCTACGCTCAAAACATACCAAGTACCCATCACAAACTCTTATCCCTCGCATTACATTATTTGCCATTTGCCTCTCGTTTTCCTCTCCCCCACTTCACCCTTGCTGTTTTATTCGCCCTCTTTTCCGTTCACTTTTTCCCGTTTGCCTTCTTTCGCTTGCCTCTTGTGTGATTGTGGGTTGGATTGATTGTTTGTCGCGATGGCTCAAGATAATACTAAATTATGTGACTTCTCCAATACCAACAACAATGATTTTATTAGCACTCCGATTGCTCCTCTTACCGATGCTGAATCTTGTGAAATTAATGCCGCTTTATTGAATCTTGTCATGAAAGATCAATTCTCTGGCCTTCCTAGTGAAGATGCCGCTACCCATCTAAACAACTTTGTTGATCTGTGTGATATGCAAAAGAAGAAAGATGTGGATAATGATATTGGTAAATTGAAGCTATTTCCGTTTTTGCTTAGAGATCGTGCTAAAACTTGGTTCTCTTCTTTGCCTAAAACTAGTATTGATTCATGGAATAAGTGCAAAGATGCTTTTATCTCTAAGTATTTTCCTACTGCTAAGATCATCTCTCTTAGAAACGATATTATGAATTTTAAGCAACTTGACCATGAGCATGTTGCACAAGCTTGAGAGAGGATGAAATTAATGATTCGTAATTGCCCTACGCATGGTTTGAATTTATGGATGATTATACAAAATTTTTATGCGGGATTGAATTTTGCTTCTAGAAATCTTTTAGATTCAGCCGCGGGAGGCACTTTTATGGAAATCACTTTAGGAGAAGCTACTAAACTCCTAGATAATATTATGGTTAATTATTCTCTATGGCATACCGAAAGATCCACTAATAAAAAAGTTCATGCGATTGAAGAGATTAATGTTTTGAGTGGAAAGATGGATGAACTTATGAAATTGTTTGCTAATAAGAGTGTTTATTCCGATCCTAATGATATGCCTTTGTCCGCTTTGATTGAGAATATTAATGAATCTATGGATGTGAACTTTGTTGGTAGGAACAATTTTGGTAACAACGCGTATAGAGGAAACTTTAATTCTAGGCCGTTCCCTAGTAATTCCTCTAATAATTATGGCAATTCCTACTATAACTCTTATGGAAATTTTAATAAGTTGCCCTCTATTTTGAGACTAGTGTTAAATAATTTATGAATTCGCAAAAGAATTTCAATACTTTGCTTGAAGAAAAACTGCTTAAGATTGATGAGTTGGCTAGGAACGTGGATATAATTTCTCTTGATGTTGATTCTTTGAAACATAGATCTATTCCCCCTAAGCATGATATCAATGAGTCTCTCAAAGCCAAGAGAATTTTCATTGATGAGTGCAAAGAAAGAACCGCTAGGATGCATGCTAAGAAAGATTGCTTTGTAAAAGCGTGTTCTTCTAGTTTTCATCATAAAATGATGAAGATCTAAAAGTGATTGATGTGTCCCCTATTAAATCTTTGTTCTCTAATTTTAATCTTGATAAAGATGGGACCGAAGATGAGTCAACTTTAGTTAAAAGGCGTCCCAATGATTCGGAGTTTTTAGATCTTGATGCTCTCTTTACCCATTCCTCAACGACGCCTGGTTCATTGGCGACTGTCACGGTTACCTTGAAGCCAGCAAGTTGATCAAAGCGATGAGTAAAAGCACCAGGCTGAGCCACCAGAATGGCAGCAGAGTGATCATCCTCCTGTGGAGCTAGCGGAGGCAACAGAGTATAATAAAAAATGGAAATAGTCTGCGGCTGTAGTAGCTCCAATGTGCCTGGCGAAGCGAGCATATCATTGGCATTGGTCTCCTTAGGAAGCGCCCTGCAGTCATAGACCATGTGAGCGATAGGAGATATCATGAACAAATAAAACACATCTTTTTTTTTACTATTATTACATGTCAATGCCCAACGAGTAGAACTATAAATAACTCAATAGAAATTACTCCGGTTCAATAGATGAAGAGTTCTTCTGCAAAGAAAAACTAAACTTGCTCAGAAACAAAATCCTAGATCTATATTCTGAAAATGAATCTGAGTGCCCATCTTTTTTTGTTTTGCAAGAAGAATTGAAGTGCTCATCTTTGCCGTCGGGCAATATACTACTTGAAACCCCAATCTTCAAATGCATGGACTTTAAAACAAAGCTGGGACTAAATTGGAACAGACAAATTTCTCAAGACATGGTACAGAGAAAAATTCAGAAGCAAAACACCTCAAATTCGTCCAGAAGATGGCAAAATAAGAAAGCATGAGCACGTTGCCTATCATAAAATAAGAAGACAATAGAATGAGTTGCAGTAGTATATTATTATACCTTGATGACTTCGTTTTGGTTTGCAGGAGCGCCATAGTCAGGTGTATTGCAAATTGCAATCTCCACTACACGTACGCTGCAGATGTTGCTTCCCAGACTGATGGATTGTATGTGATGTGATCGAGGGGATGGTTTGTCAATCCCGCCAAAAGGCTGCTTATAAGCTAGCCGATTGGGACAAAAATAGCAGGTGTTGATATTCGCGTTTTGGGAAGGAAACGGTAAGGATTTTGGTGCAGTGCTTATCCGCTGCGATTTTTAATACTTTCTTTATGTTTCATTCGTGTCAAATAGCAAGTATTGATGTTCGCATCACCTCTTCTTTTATATGAACTTGGTCGCTTTGGTTTACCATTTTTTAATGTGAACGCGCTCCAGTTTTATTTAACGATTTTGCATGCGAACGTGGTCTATTAATTCTTTTTGTTTTAGGAACATGGTCGATTTACATTCACATAGTTCACATAGGACATGTTTGGTTGCCTGTAGCGATTTCGCATACATTGCATGTGTGTCTCAGTTGGACCTGATTGAGGAAAAACAGAGAAAAAATCATCATCTGCACATCTTTTCACTACTAGGAAAAGGCTTATAGGTGGGGCGGGCGTGGACTTGCACCCGCCATAACTATTTTTGAAAATTTGCAGTGGCGGGTGCTGCAAACTGATTGAGGAAATACCGGCCTAATCAGACAACCATACCACCCATTGTAATAATTGAATGGTCCGAACAAACGATGCAAAATTACTTCTACCAATAATATGATGAACAATTGGACACATTTGTTGGTAAAAGAGAAGATGATCATATGCCAAGTAACTAATTCAGGTTAAGCATTGTATTTGAACTCATAAATATGATTTAAGTTTGCGTTGTCAGAGTGCCACTTACCTATAATATAATTGGAGGGGGTAGTTCATGTCATCTCCAAACCTAAAAAATCAGGGTGTGAACTAATGGAGACATGTTTCGGTCTTGATCCATTCGAAATATTTCCCGCAACTATAATTCAGTCAATTCAGTACCAACATCTTCAGCATTTCATCGAACATTTTTCATATATCGAACCTTTTCAGCACACGGAGAGCAATGGTACGATTAGGGCTAGCTTGGGTGAATCAAAAATAATGTAAGTATGCAAGTAATTTATATTCCTTAATATATAATAACATAACCATATAAGATATACCAAAGCACACGTGCATCAGCTAAACCAAAAGAAAATGTACGTGCAGGAATCTGCTTGGAATTGCTTAACCTGCATCTGAGGATAAGTGCTGAGAACTACTCTGAAACTAAACCAGATTAATTAGGACTACATAATCAAAACCTTGTGTTTTTCTAATAGAGAAGTACACAATTACTATGAAAATGACATCTAATAGTTTGTAGGAGAAGACATACGGAGAGGTTTGGTCACGGAGGCATCTCCCATGAGCAGTTTCTACCCTCAAACATATACACATACTGTTATTGCACATAGTGGAACCTCAAAATAGGAGAGCAAAAAATTGCTGCAGCCTACATACCAGAGCGGAATTAGAGAGAGATGTTGTTCAAGGCGGGGTGAGGAGTCTAGATAAAGGACGACGACTTACCTTAGCCTGGTTCATGCTCACGCGTCCTTGCTGGCTAAGGCGGCTCCTGCATCTTGAAAGCCGTGGTGCCCGAGTATGCCCACGTACTCGCTGGCTATGGCGACTTCTGTGTCCTTAAAATTAGCGGAGCCCACCTGATCTCTCGTCCTAGCTGGATGCGGCGGCGTCACCTCGAATCCAAAGCAGCAGCGATGCTGCAAAACATGGACGACACAGTGGTAGCAGCCGCTGGCCACGACCCACTTGGACGTCGCGTATGGGGGCAGCATCTGGGGCAGGTGGGAGATGAAGGCGAGGGAGGAATCGACAAGCTCGTGGTCGGGGCGGGAGCCGAGGTGGTGGGTCGCGCCGGGTGTATAGATTTGTTCTTAAGGACGCCTATCATGGAAGCGAGGACACGGAACAGGCTGAGGCACGTGACCTCGCAATGGCCATGGCGTCGTTGATGTGATCGATCGAAACTGCAGCTCTTCGATCTCGTCTGACCTTTCGTCTGTCAGGCCGTGTTGTCGCCGTGATCTTCAAACTTTCACGTGGTTTAGTTTCTAAGAATACTACTTATGTAGGCCACTTATTTCTTTTTCAAGAGGATGTACGCTGCTTATTAGGATTAGGAGCGTGAAGAGTAATAAATAAATTGGACTCTTATAAACGACGACGTACGATGACTTTTATTTAGTCAAGGTATATAGATTTTTCTTTGAGAAACATAAAGGGCAAATAGATAGATTGGCTTTGGCTATGGACTGCACAACCACCTACTTTAAGGCCCACACCGGCTGGCATATCAAAATCCTAGGGAGGCCCAATGCAACGATGGTGCGCTCGTGCATGCGATAAGGATCGACTGTGCGAGTCGGTTTTTATGTTGATCTACATTAAAATCTTAGCCGTCAATCTATAAGGTTAGCATAAAATCAACGGACATAAATGGGTGATGTATGGAGAACTAAGAAAGCTTGCGTCTTTTAATATTAGGTATAGATTTACAGTTATGTTCCTTATCCCGACATGCAAAAAGTTACGGATCTAAAATTTCAGTTTCTCTAGGATTTGTTTGAGTTCTTACCGAGGACAAAACAATAGAAATAATAATATGGCTTCCATAATACAACTCATGTTTATTTAACAACTTATAAAAGAAAACAATAGAAAATTTTGATGCTGCACACGCATGTGCTCGGGCTACTCTGAAAGTTATTACAAAAGGCATACACCCGCAAAAAAAAACTTAAGACATAGACATATAAAATAACTCATGAGTCGTGAAAGCTGACAGAGGAGTCTGCTCTAGAGATGATCGGTTCTACCTCATATCTGCAGATATTATTTACCTTCTCTTTGTCAAATCGCATGACTGGTTTTATCACTGCTATACTAGTCATGCTTTATCTAGTATTTCTGTTAATAAAATCATTCGGTAAATTGCTCATATTTCCAACAATTCAAAAACCTTATTATAGGCAATTTACCCCGAATGGTTTTGCTGCTTCCATGAGACCTCCTATGTTTGAGGGTATACACTATAAGAGGTGGCGCGTGAGAGCAGTCTTATGGTTTCAGACCATGAGCTGCTATGACGCCACTCTTGGCAAACCTGAAGGGGAGCAAGATGCCCAACAGGCACAAGCTTTCCAGAAAATGGATACCTTGTTTAAGGATGCTCTCTTGAGTGTTCTTGGTGAGAACATTGTTGATGCTTATGCGTCAATTGATAATGGAAAAGATATGTGGGATGCACTCGCGGCCAAGTTTGGGGTCTCGGATGCTGGCACTGAGCTGTATATCATGGAGCAATTCTATGACTACAAGATGACTGAAGAGCGCTCCGTGGTTGAGCAAGCTCATGAGATACAGACATTTGCTAGAGAACTTGACCACATCAATTGTATCCTACCGGACAAGTTTATTGTCGGAGGTATCATCACTAAGCTTCCTCCCACGTGGAGGAACTTTGCTACCTCACTGAAGCATAAGAGGCAGGACTTTTCCGTTCCGGATCTCATTGGTACTCTTGATGTGGAAGAAAAGGCGAGAACAAAGGACAACTGTGCTCGAGGTATTGAGGGAGGTTCTAGTGCCAATCTGGTACAGAAGAAGAACTTCCAGCCCCACAAGTTCAAGAACAAGGGCAAGTTTGATGCTAAAGCAAAGTTTGATGGGAAGAACAAGGATGTGCAGCACACGAACTTCAAGAAGAAGAATGACAAGAAGAAAGGTGTTTGTCATGTGTGTGGAGATCCTGATCATTGGGCTCCTAGTTTCCCCAATCGCTATGACAAGTGTCATCCTGGGAAAGGCGGCAAGACCGCTAATGTTGTCATTGGAGACACTGATATGAAGGATGCTGGACCGCAGGGACTTCAACCATGCTGATGGGCAATAGTTCAAGTGCTTTTGTTCGTGGTGTTGGCACGGTCGATCTGAAGTTTACTTCGGGGAAGATCGTGCGGCTGAAGAACGTGCATTATATCCCCTCCGTCAATAAAAATCTTGTTAGCGGATCTCTTCTGTGTAGAGATGGCTACAAGCTTTTCTTTGAGTCGAATAAAATTGTAATTTCCAAGTATGGAACCTTTGTTGGTGAAGGGTATGAGTCAGGAGGCCTGTTTCGTTTATCCTTATCAGACGTTTGCAATAAAGTTGTTAATCATATTTGGAACAATAGTGAATCAAATGTGTGGCATTCATGTCTTTGTCATGTTAACTTTGGTTGCATGTCGCGACTAGAGAAGTTGATCCCTAGTTTCACCACTGTCAAGGGATCCAAATGTCAAGTGTGTGTGCAAGCTAAGCAACCACGTAAGTCTCATTTGACTGCGGAAACGAGAAATCTTGCACCACTAGAAGTCATACATTCAGATCTATATGAAATGAATGGTGTCTTGACAAAAGGTGGAAAGAAATATTTCATGACGTTAATTGATGACTCCACTAGATACTGTCATGTGTATCTTCTGAAATCTAAGGATGAGGCTTTGAACTATTTCAAGATCTATAAAGCGGAAGCAGAAAACCAACTTGATCGAAAGATCAAGAAGCTTAGGTCCGATCATGGTGGAGAGTATTTCTCAAATGAATTTGATTCGTTTTGTGCGGAACATGGTATAATCCATGAGAGGACACCTCCCTATTCACCTCAGTCAAATGGGGTGGCCGAAAGGAAGAACCGTACTCTAACTGATTTGGTTAATGCCATGTTAGACACATCGGGTCTCTCCAAGGCATGGTGGGGGGAGGCGATATTGACAGCATGTCATGTCCTAAACCGAGTTCCCACAAAAAACAAAGAGATAACTCCATTCGAGGAATGGGAGAAGAAAGGTTAAAACTCTCTTATCTACGAACCTGGGGTTGTCTGGTGAAAGTCAATGTGCCAATTCCAAAGAAGCGGAAGCTGGGACCAAAAACTGTGGATTGTGTTTTCCTGGGATATGCTTTCCATAGCATTGGTTATAGATTCTTGGTTGTAAAATCTGAGGTACCTGACATGCATATCGTTATGATCATGTAGTCAAATGATGCGACTTTCTTTGAAGATATCTTTCCCATGAAAGATATGGCTACCTCATTTAATCAGGAGATGCCTAGTTCATCGAATCAGGAACCAGTTACAATTATTGAACCTGCCATTTCGATGGAACACTTTGAAAAACCTATGGAGTGAACGTCCGACCGTTGCTATCCAGGGGTGGCTGTAGATCTTCTATCCTTCGAGTGCATTCTTGTTCTCCGAGTGAATAACTACGGTCGAGTGGAAGTGGGGTATCCGAGTGGGTCTTCTGTCGAGTGGGTTGCAATCTGTGATGATTCCATTCGGTATCTTCTTTCTATCTTTGTAGGTCTTGGCCTCTGGTGTAGTGTCCTTGGGTAGGGCATGTAGGTCAGGCCTAGCACCCTACCATAAGTTTACATGTCATCGGCAATCTATGTGTGTTGGTAGGCACAGCCAGCAGCCGATTACACGGTAGTTAGTCTACTTCTCCGGTCATCCATCGTCGGAGGCCGGTATTCCTCCTCTCGTGCCTCTGATTTGGATTGAAATTGCGGCGGTAGAGGTGTGGCAGCGGCGAGGTAGGAGGCGAGGGTGGTGGCGATGGGTGGTGAGGCCCGAAGATGAGACAGTCCTTGTAGGTGGTTCTAGAAGCTACCGGCTCTGGGGTTGGATTGAGGAAGACGACAGGCGGTTTTGCTGGATGCTGCATCTTCCAGTGCCATCTATCTTTGCCCTGTTTTCTCTCCATTTCTTATTCCCCGGCGTTGACTTCTCTGTCTCTATCTCTCTGATTGATTTCTCTTCGCTCTGTAGCGCAAGGGACAGAATTAAGAACAGCAAGCAGGAGACCAGGTTGGATATTAGTTAGTTTCATAAGTAGTGCACCCGTTAGACCTGGTTTTTTTTAGTTGATGTCCATTTGATCTCATAGATTGTTTATGACGATATTGTTATGTGCCAGTTGAACAACTAATTTTTTAGGAGATGGAATGGTTTGCCTGAATTGATTTTTGAGTATATTGATGCTTAATTACTCTCTCATATCAGTTGTGAAAGTGTCAGTTTAGGGATCACTAAATGGTAATGGCGAAGTTGATCCTGAGCATTGATTAGAAGCCAGTGTTGCCTGTTTATACTGTTATAGGCACGAGTGAGTTATCTCGAATGTATGCGAAAGAAACAACAATCCTCCTGACGATTTATTAACGGTGGGGAGTTTTTAGGTTGTAGCTAGGAGAACAATATGGGATGTGGTAGTGAGTTCGATTACCTGGACAATGTTACTGGATACCAACTTCTATTGTATTAGATTGAACTGTGACGTGAGTTTGGGAGGTCAAGATCTATGTGCTATGCCCTTGAGTCAGCTACTTATCACGTTGACCTTGTGTTCCCCTTACCTTATGTGTGTATATGGTGTCCTTTAATGGAAACTAAGTGTAAGGTGAATTCATGGGAATTAGGATTTTCGGTCACAAGATTTGATTTTTGTAAATTGTGGTGGCAGTACTGTCAAGTGTGACATATAATCACAAACTATCGAGACACCTTGTTGGCACTCTTTGATGATCCTGTTTCTGCAACTATGCATGTTCTAATATCATTAGTGGTCAAAGAATAAACACCGATAAATCTAGATACAGTTAACAATTTCTTACTTCCAAGAAGATTGGAAAGAGATCAAAGTTTCATCTCCAGGTTCCTCTTTACTCCCCTGCCCCTATCCTTAATATTTTCCTTGATTTTGTGTTTTCAAAGGCTGTGTTGGAATTTGTTTCTTCGGTAGGGTGATTACTCCTTGTGGAAATGATATGTTGCTGTTGGGCTTCAAGCTCGCTGGTTGCGACACTTTCCTCTACACAGCGGCCAACTGGCCCGATGCCCTCAGCACCATGTCAGTTCCACTATACTCCAATCTTTCTCTTCCATGTCCACAGCAAGTCAAGATTCCACAATTTTCAGATGAGATGTTGTTTCTATTTTTGTTATATTCACCTTTGCTATTTTTCTGATTAGAGAATAAAATAGACTAGAGTGTTGTGGAAGATACATATACCTGAGGTATTGAAATGGACAAAGTAGATAAATGTTGTCATAGAAAGCAAAATGGGAATGGACCCTCCTCTCCCCCTCCCGCGACGTGCCCGCATGCGCCGGGGGGGGGGGGGGGGGGCCCCCCCCGCCGGCCCCCCAGCCCCCCGTCCCCCCCCCCCCCCCCCGCCCCCCCCCCCCCCCCCCCGGCCTCCCCGCCTGCGCCGGGGGGGGGGGGGGGGGGCCCCCCCCGCCGGCCCCCCAGCCCCCCGTCCCCCCCCCCCCCCCCCGCCCCCCCCCCCCCCCCCCCGGCCTCCCCGCCTGCGCCGGGGGGGGGGGGGGGGGGCCCCCCCCGCCGGCCCCCCAGCCCCCCGTCCCCCCCCCCCCCCCCCGCCCCCCCCCCCCCCCCCCCGGCCTCCCCGCCTGCGCCGGGGGGGGGGGGGGGGGTTCCTAGCCGCCAGGACCTCATCCCTGCCTCCCTCTCCTCCTCCCCGACGCCGCCGACAGGCGCCCGGATGGGGCAGCGGAGGTAGGGCACTTCCTCCTCCTCCTCCCGTGGAAGGCCGGCGCGGGGTGACAATCTCGGGTGCCGGCGCTGGGCGGCCACGGGGCCCAGCGGCACGGTGGCGGAGGCTTGATGTGGCGGCGCGTCCCGCTAGTGGCTGCGCGCCGGTGCTCTGCTTCCCTAGCATGGCGCGGCGATTGCGGAGCTCCTGACCCGGGAGGTGGCGCGCGGTCAGCCTACTGGCCGGATCTGGTCGCGTTTCGAGGTGGGGGTTGGCAGGCGGCGCGGATCTGGTGGTTCTAGCGGCGGTGTGCTCTTTGGATGCTGGCTATAGGGGAGGCTGGTGTGGGGGGCGGCGCAGATGTCCTGGGTGGATCATCCTGTCCTCCAGGCAGCCTAGGGGCTGAATCTGATCGCTGGTGGTGGATGGCGTCCGTTAGAGTGCAGGGTCTGGGAGACGAGCTATTCTTCATTGGTCTTCCCTCGCGTTAGTTCTCTCCTTGTTGCTCCATTGTGACGTCGACCTGAGTAGGCGCCCATGTTGCTACTATGCTCCAGACGGAACGACGGGCTGGTCATGGGTGTGGTGGCGTGCGAGCTTGACTCGGTCTAGTTGTGAACAGTGCCAGGACTTGATCAGCGATGGCCATCGGCAGCTACTAGGTCGCGTTCCCCACAGTCGATGACGAATGTCGGGGGAAACAGGTGTGGATGCCCCTTACTGTGGGGGCGCTCACCCAGGCCGGGTGGCTGATGCCGGTCTAGAAGCGGAAGGAGACACCTCCCGTTCCACTCACCGTGGCTGCGCGTTGTGAGGTCGATGGTTGGCAGTGAATCGGGACATGGATGCCGGGGCAGCGGCCCCGGGTGGTGGACTGCATGGTTAGCTCTCCTGCGGGCACTATCACTGCGGTCGTGGCTCTCCTCTTGGTCGTGTGGGTGACGAGGGGGTAGCGTCTGGTGGCTCGGTTTCGCACTCCTTCACCGGGGCGACACGTAGATCCAGATCTGGGTGTCTGGAATTGCCGCGGTTGCCCTGGTGGCCTTGTGTGGCACGGGTGATTTACCTAGTGAAAGCTCCGCGCTTTTGCGCTGACGGCGACGATGCTCGTGACCGCCGCTTTCTTCTTGAAGTCATCGTTGTGGATCTGGTTTGAAGGTCCACTGCTATTTAGTATAGTCCGCTATTTAAAACACTGCCTATAAGCAACAAGCCTTCAAATTCAAGAGTCACCAGAGTGAAACTGTAAGATTTTACACTCGTAAAAGGAACGTTGACAGAACCCTAGCCTAGCATTATATATTATTGATTATTCCCTCCAAACTCCATGCTTAAGCTCTTCTTCAGTCGCAGTATCTACAATTCTACACGTTATCATCTCATGTGATTGTAATACCTCCACGTTTACCACAATGATTTTATATACTATGCTCTGAGTGTTGATAGAATACAGTGTGATCACTATTCAATTGCTTATACCCCACATCACATATGGCATGAAGAAAGCTGTCAAAGCATGCTCATAGAGACTGCTTCAGCCCATGCAGTGACTTTCTCAATCTGCACACCTTTCATGCGGTCATAGGAGTAGAAAAACTAACGAGAATCTCCGTGTACACTTCTTCATGTGGGTCACCATGCAAGAAAGCATTTGCAATATCTAGTTGATGTAGACTTGTAGAGGCCACCCAAAATTAGTAGCATAATAGATTAGGATCCTCGCAAAATTTATCTTTTGCACCAGTATGAATGTATCATCATAGTCAATCCCGTATGGTTGACAGATAACCACATATTACTCTATCATAATAGATAATGACAAGAAACTACGTGGTATACATCTAAATGTAAAGACAAGTAAAACAATGTAAACCTTAAACAATCAAATAATGTTCAAGAGGTTATTTCATGATATATAGCACTTTATACAAGACATATTTAGGGATCAACCAGTACTAGAAGATTACTAATTAAATTTCCAATTTAATTTAGAACGATCCTAAATATGAACAACTAATTTGATAAAATTGGTGTGTTTCTTAAATGAAATTCTCCCTCTAATGGAGTAATACATAATTCCTCAAAACTTACCTATATATAATTTAATTTTCTCAATGCTTAACTTTATATTAGGTAGAATGCCATGCAATATTATGTGAAAGTTAGTAACAAAAAGCGGTTAGAATAAACAAGGTAAAAGTTACGGATCTGAAATTTCAGTTTCTCTAGGATTTGTTTGAGTTATTACCGAGGACAACATAGTAGAAATAATAATATGACTTCCGTAATACAACTAATATTTATTTGTAACAAATTATAAGAGAACAATAGAAAATTAGATGCTCCGCGCGCGTGTGCTCGGGCTACTGTGGAATTTATTACAAAAGGCATCCATATATATTAAATACATAGACATAAAATAACTCATATTTCTATAGTTTTATTTAATCATCTAAAATTATTAATCAAGGCGCATATAGCCAAGGCTCGTAGCACCTATAGCTATCTCAAAACTTACAAGGGCATCGAACACAGCATATCTGATTTGTTGAAAGTTCAAAATGGAGCAATCGCCCATCCGTAATTCGTGAGTTGCTTCCACTCCTTGCCTTTCGAGGACAAAATCTTTCCCTAATAATAAAGTTGCTATTCCTTATGCCCGCTCACAGTCGTGGCTGTTTTGCAAAAAAAAAAAACTTATACTTTTTGGTATTGAACCGGTAGTCTTTTTTTAGCGGAAATATGAGAAAATGTTTCAATTTAAGGAAAGGGGCCCTGCAGTTCTGACTATTAAACCCGCAATCCAAAACACGAACAAGCAACACACACGAGCACAGGCTCGTTGGATGCGTGCTGATAGGCGCCTCCAGCGGCCATTCTATCCGGTGGTTAGTCTACTTCTCCGGCCATCCACCGCCGGACGCAGATATTCCTCCTCTCGAGCCTTTGATTTGGACTGAAGTCGCGGTTGTAGAGGTGTGGCAGCGGCGGGGGAGGAGGCGAGGGTGGCGGCGATGGGTGGTGGGGCCCAAAGACGAGGCGGTCCTTCTAGGTGGTTCTAGCAGCTGTCGGCTCTGGGGTTGGATTGAGGAAGACGATTGGCGGATTTGCTGGCAGCTCGGCTTCTAGTATCTCTATCTTTGCCCCGTTTTCTCTCCATTTCTTATTCCCCGGTGTCGACTCCTCTGTCTCTATCTCTCTGATTGATTTCACTTCAATCTGTAGCGCAAGGGACACAATTAGGAACAACAAGCCGGCGACCAGGACCAGTATTAGTTAGTTTCAGAAGTAGGGCACCCATTTGACCAGGTTCTTTTTCTAGTTGATGCCCATTTGATGTGACAGATTGGTTATGATGATATTGTTATGTGATAGTTGAACAAATAATTTTTTTAGGAGATGGAATGGTTTGTCTGAAATTATTTTTCGGTATATTGATGCTTAATTACTCTCTCATATCAGTTGTGAAAGTGTCAGTTTAGGAATCACTAAATGATAATGATGGAGTTGATTCTGAACATTGGTAGAAGCCAGTGTGACCTGTTTTATATTGCTATAGGCACGAGTGAGTTATCTCGAATGTATGTGAAAGAAACAACAATCCTCCTAATGATTTATTAATGGTGGGGCGTTTTTAGGTTGTAGGAGAACAATATGGGCTGTGGTAGTGAGTTTGATTACCTGGACAATGTTATTGGATACCAACTTCTATTGTATTAGATTGAACTGTGACGTGAGTTTGGGAGGTCATGGTCTACGTGCTATGCCCTTGAGTCAGCTTCTTATCATGTTGACCTTGTGTTCCCCTTACCTTATGTGTATACGGTCTCCTTGAATGGAAACTAAGTGTAAGATGAATTCATGGGAATTAGGATTTTCGGTCACAAGATTTGATTTTTGTAAATCATAGTGGCAGTATTGTCAAGTGTGATATATAATCAGAAACAATCGAGACACCTTGTTAGCACTCTTTGATGATCCTGTTTCTGCAACTACGCATGTTTTAATATCATTAGTGGTCAAAGAATAAACACTGATAAAACTAGATACAGTTAACAATTTCTTATTTTCAATAAGATTGGAAAGAGACCAAAGTTTCCAGGTTCCACTTTCCTCCCCTGTCCCTATCCTCTAATATTTTGTTGGATTTTGTGTTTTCAAAGGCTTTGTTGGAATTTGTTTCTTCGGTAGGGTGATTACTCCGTGGGGAAATGATATGTTGCAGCCGGGCTTCAAGCTCGCTCGTTATGGCACTTTCCTCTACACAGCAGCCAACTGCCCCACTGCCCTCAACACCATGTCAGTTCCACTATACTGATCTCTCTCTTCCATGTCCACAGCAAGTCAAGATTCCACAATTTCAGGTGAGTTGTTGTTTCTATTTTTGTTATGTTCGCCTTTGTTATTTTTCTAATTATAGAATAAAATAGACTGGAATTTTGTGGAAGATATATATACCTGATGTATTGAAAATGACAAAGTTGATAAACGTTGTAATAGAAAGTAAAATGCGAACGGACCCTCCTCTCCCCCTCCCGTGACGCTCCCGTGCACGGTGGGGGTGTGGGAACCCTAGCGGCCAGGCCCTCAGCCCCGCCTCCCTCTCCTCCTTCCCGCCGCCGCCAGCAGGCGCTGATGGGCAAAGCCCGAATGGCGCGGCGGTGGCAAGGCCCATCCTCCTCTGCCCGTGGAAGGCCAGCACGGGGCGACGATCTCGGGTGGTGGCACTGGGTGGCTACGGGGACCAGCGGCGCAGTGGTGGCACTGGGCGCATCTGGTTGGTGGCTGCGCGCCGGTGCCCTGTGTTCCCGAGCATGGTGCGGCGGCTGCGGAGCTCCTGACCCGGGAGGTGGCACGTGGTCGGCCTACCGGCTGGATCCCGTCGGGTCTGGAGGTGGGGGGGTCGGCTGGCAGCACGGATCTGGTGGTCCCAGCGGCAGTGTGCTCTCTGGATGCTAGCTCTTGGGGAGGCTGGTGTGGGGGGAGGCGCGGATGTCCTGGTTGGATCGGCCGGTCCTCCAGGCGGCCTCGGGGCTGAATCTGGTCGGTGGTGGTGGACGGCGTCCATTGGAGTGCAAGGTCCGGGAGACGACCTAGTCTGCATTGGTCTTCCTTCGCGTTAGTGCTCTCCTTGTTGCTCCATTGTGGCATCGATCCGAGTAGGCCCCCTGTGTTGTTGCTATGCTCCAGACGGATCGACGGTGCTGGCCATGGGTGTGGCGGCGTGTGAGTTTAACTCGTTTTGGTTGTGGACCGTGCAGGGACTTGCTCAGCGATGGCCGTCGGCGGCTACTAGGCCATGTTCCCCACAGTCGATGATGATTGTCTTGCGACATAGGTGTGGATGCCTCCTACTATGGGGGCTCACCCAGGCCAGGTGGCTGAGGCTGGGCTAGGAGCGGAAGGAGACGCCTCCCGTTCCACCCACCGTGGCTGCGGATTGTGAGGTCGACGGTTGGCGGTGAATCGGGACATGGATGCCGGGGCGGCGGCCCCAGATAGTGGGTTGCATGGTTAGCTCTCCGGCGGGCACTATGGCGGCAGTGGTGGCTCTCCTCTTGGTCGTGTGGGCGACGAGGGGGTAGCGTCTGGTGGCTCGGGCTCGCACTCCTTCACTGGGGCGACACGTAGATCCAGATCTGGGCTGGAATCACCGCGGTCTCCTTGGTGGCCTTGTGTGGCACGAGTGAGTAAGCGAGCGAAAGTTCCACGCTTTCGTGCTGACGGCGACGACGCTCATGAGCGCCGCTTTTTCTTGAAGTCGTCGTTGTGGATCTCCTCTCCGTATATTGGTTCAGATAACAATTGTACAACCATGCGCGAAAGATTCGGCACCATCCAGTTTTGAGTTTAAGACAGTAAATGAGAATTCTGCACTGGCATTTTTGTGGCTGTTGCAAAGATTTCATAATAGATCAAACAGGTTACAAAAAGTTATACTACTTCTCAGACAATGCAACTACACAATTTGTTTGTCTTTGTATCTTTTCTTTGTTGGGGTATGACTTTGTAGCAATCTCCTCAATAATATCATTCGGCTCCTGATTGATACTATTATTTTAGGTCGAAGAATGATAGATATATTTTTTATTTTATCGTCAAGGAAATTGATCATCCTGTTGTAGGTTTCTCAGTATTAGGTGTAGCCGAGGTCAAGTGTACTGAGGTTAGGTCGTTTTAGGTATACGCTAGCCTGACTTGTTCAATATGGTTCAAAAGAAAGCTTATCAAGAGCCGCCGCGGATAAATCCTTACCTTTTTGTTGTTTCAGCTCCGATAAATTTTGTTACTGCGCTTCCAAGTTGCAAAGTCTAATGGGTTGTAGAATTTCTCTTATGAACAAATCTTCAACTCTATAGCAAAACAGCCCTTGCTGACAAAGTGTATCGTGTAGTATGTTGCAGTGTTTGCTTGGATCATAGGTACTGTAAATCAACCAAGGAATTCTGATACATCAGTGCAACTTGGCACACTACACCCGTAGGTCTAGTCAAAATGGTATGCTAGAGTTGGAACTACTGAAATAAGTCGCTTGATGCTAGAGAAAATATGATGATTGTCAGAACCTCTCTTCACACAAATCTAGAATTGCAACTACTGAGATAAGTCACTTGAAGCTAGAGTAAATATGATGAATGTCACAACCTATCTTCACACAAATCTTATGAAATATGTTCAAGTTGATCTATCCATACGGCAAAAAATAAGACAACAATTATGCTTTTTTTATATCTGGGTGTAGGAAGATGGATCTTTGCTTTTGTCCTACGAATGTGCAGTAATTTTTCTCCAACATAATTTATATATTTAAGAAAGAAAATTATATTGCTTCTGTGATGCCCATGTTTTCAATTTAGAACAACGAAGCACATGAAAAATATGCTGCGATGAAAAAATGGTGCAGCAAAGTGCACATGTATCCTTCAGAAGCCAAATTACTGCATGAGGAGATTCAACATAAGGCTTATGGTGGTGATGAGAACATCATCAGAATCATCACCACCAGGAGCTAAGCTTACCTGCTTGCGACATTCAACCATTATAGTGTGGTAACCTGCTCATTCTGCTCTATTTGTTATGCCTACCTTTTCTCTTTCTTACGTGTCACTTCTCTTTCTGAATTTACCCTCAATATTGTTATATCTGTTTTTCTTTTGGTGTATATATGTGCAGTATGCTTAGTTATTTTTATTGCGCGCCTTTAAACATGTCCAGTGAAAGGTTATGTGGTAATTAATTGTATTTTTCTGCTGACACTTCTTGCTAATTAAGCAACCAATGTTAGTTTCTTTTAATGGCCTCAGTCTTATGCGCAGTTCTAATTTTGTCACACTACTCATCATGTAAAATGTGAAGACAACATGTAGTTACCGCACTATAGCTTTCCAGGCAAGGCAGTATACAAAAACAATTGACATATTCCTGGGATAGCCAGCTTTTATTATTTTTATGTATGATTTCTTTTCCGGTTTCTGGTTGCGGTTAGAGTTTTTCGCCGGCAGCTAGTCTTCCTCGTGCTCCCGTGCTTCTGATTTGCATCGAAGTCGCGATATTAGTGGTGTGGCGGCGGCGGGGGAGGAGGAGAGGGTGGCGGCGATGGGTGGTTGGGCTCCAAGATGAGGCGGCCCTTGAAGCAGGATGCGGGTACGCTGCCTGTACCTACTATAGTACTATTTGTGTGACTGTTCATACATTAGCTTTTGTGAAGTTTCTGGTCAACCCTATGCCTAGTTCTTAGTTAGTATTTCCTTACATACTCTGTACATAATTTTCTAGGAAAAACATATTATCTGCGTGCTCTCTTTTCTCTGTCTAAAAAATTCATTATGTTGTCCTCTTCGGCCAAAACATTGAGGATCCCCGCCAAATTATTATGTTGTCCTTTTCTCACGGATCAGTGGCAAAATCTGTGGGAGATGTTCTCCCGTCCCTTTCAGCCAAATCCAACATCGCGAAAAAAGCCAAAAGACCAAAGAACACAACCAAACGTTGAGGTGCATTTGGCTACTTCTGACATTCAATTTGTTCACCAAAATAGATCCTTGAGAAGATCTCCCTTTTGTGTGAAGACATGTCACTTGCCCGCATACCAGAAAAATAACCTTAAGCTCTTTATGTACTACATATCCTTGAGAAGTACTAAATTTTCTGCTAACTTTTGAAGTACAAGTTATTGGCATGGGAAAACCATATTCATTACTAATTAAAGTTGAGGAAATGTTTCCGCAAAGAACATTCATTTTCATATTGCTTATTTCCGTTGCTGAAAGTTGATAGCTTCAATCGAATAGTTCTCTCTACATTTTTTTGTAATTCATCTCATCCAATAGTTTGATATGTTTGTCATTATTCTAAAAGTTGATTTTAGCAGATTAAAAACAATGTCATGCAGTAATTTGATATTTGTTGTCATTATTCCCAAAAATGATCTGTGTAGCGTACTGAAAATTATTGGATGCTGATGCGATCATGGAGTGAGGACATGTATTGGTGTGCTTTCTAATGGTACATAAATCCATAATGAAAACAAAGCAACATATCTCCTTTACCCAATGATTGTTGTCCTCACAGTACAGACTTTGCCACCGTTGACACACTACGCAGATGCCACATCCTTTCTTCTGCACACAGCGCACGACATTCTGATAAGCCTTCTACTGTCGGGATGCTTGATGTGGAGCGGGTCCTGGCTGCAGTGGTGTACCTGTTCCTCCACATCAAGGGCGACCCCCATGTAGCTGGAACACGTACAATTTTGGTGTAAAAGGGGTGTTGATTTGTCTCTCTCTTTGTAGCCTTCTGAATTTCACAGCCAGAAACAATTTGGGTGTAAAGATGTACTTCAGCGTGTGCTTTCTTCTGTAAAATTTTATTCAGAACGGGAGTACCAGACTTTTGCCTCGAAGAAGATACATGCATGTTCCACAACCCAAAAATGGCAGTGTATAGGAGAATTGTGATCCCTCTTTTAGTGCAACCAAAATGCACACACAACTTTGTATACATGAATTGCAATCTAAAATCTATGAACTTGAACATTTGTCTCACCTGCATAAAGAGAGAGAATACACGTTGTGTACTCGATGGGATGGTCTGATCCTATACTGGTAACATTAGTATGAGGTTCCCTTTTTGGGCCTACAACATTTTGTGCTCGCACTTGATTGTTTCTTCATGTACAACAATATTATAGTTTCAAACAGATTAAAATAGTCTGAGTACAAGTTATGTAGTTTTCATTACAGTTAATTATTTTGTTTCGGTAGCCAAGCACAAGGAAATCTAATGGTGCAAGACAACACCACGTTGAAAGAGGACTTATGAAGATTTTGCTCAAGAATTGCTGAGGGTTCTTCTTGTCACATTTATTTTCTCTCACACCTTGGGCGTCGTGTTCTCCTGTTGCATCGCACGTGCATGTTTACTAATAATAGTTCTCACACCTTGGGCGTTGTATTTTCCCGTTGCAATGCACGGGCATGTTTACTAACAGAAGTAATAATAATATGACTTCCATAATACATCTAATTTTTATTTCACAACATATAAAAAGAAAAGAATACAAAAATAGGATGCTCCACGCGCATGTGCTCGGGCTACTATGAAAGCTATTATAATAGGCATGTATATGTATATATATATATATATATATAAGACCTAGACATATAAAATAACTCATATGTCCAGAGGATCGTCCAAAGCTTATTCATAAAGGCGCATATAGCCAAGGTTTGTAGCCCCTTTAGCTGTCTCAAAACTTATAAGGGCATCAAACGCAGCATATATGATTCTTTCAAAGCTCAATGGAGCAATCTCCCATCCGGAGTTCTTCAGTTGCTTGCACTCGTTGCCCTTCTCCAGATTCGTTCCCAACACAAAATTTGCTAGGTCAAATAGCGACGGTGTAGGTTTACTGCAAATTGTAATTGGTATCTCAATGCGTGTTTGTAGGTCAATGGGATTTTTGACATGGAGACCGTATGGCTCAAGCATTTTTACGTCATTGCCAATTGCTGCTCCACAAAAGAAGATATCCTC
Source organism: Aegilops sharonensis (assembly GCA_904067115.1). Taxonomy (NCBI): domain Eukaryota; kingdom Viridiplantae; phylum Streptophyta; class Magnoliopsida; order Poales; family Poaceae; genus Aegilops; species Aegilops sharonensis. The sequence continues at coordinate 1,015,687,575 of LR880972.1, forward strand.
ACGAGCAAGAAATTTGTTGAGCTTGTCTGGTATGAGAGGCGAGTGAACGATGTGGTACACCAAGCAATAATCTGCAAAACACAGTTGAAGTACAGCGGCACGTCGGTGCATTTCCCGGGGCAGGTCCTTCTGCTTCACCCCATGGACTTGGTCGGTGAACTCAGTGTCTAGACCAACAATCTTCATTTCCACCGTTTGGAGGGAGTTTAACACAATCTTCACCCATTCCTCAANATTCTTTCAAAGCTCAATGGAGCAATCTCCCATCCGGAGTTCTTCAGTTGCTTGCACTCGTTGCCCTTCTCCAGATTCGTTCCCAACACAAAATTTGCTAGGTCAAATAGCGACGGTGTAGGTTTACTGCAAATTGTAATTGGTATCTCAATGCGTGTTTGTAGGTCAATGGGATTTTTGACATGGAGACCGTATGGCTCAAGCATTTTTACGTCATTGCCAATTGCTGCTCCACAAAAGAAGATATCCTCACGAGCAAGAAATTTGTTGAGCTTGTCTGGTATGAGAGGCGAGTGAACGATGTGGTACACCAAGCAATAATCTGCAAAACACAGTTGAAGTACAGCGGCACGTCGGTGCATTTCCCGGGGCAGGTCCTTCTGCTTCACCCCATGGACTTGGTCGGTGAACTCAGTGTCTAGACCAACAATCTTCATTTCCACCGTCTGGAGGGAGTTTAACACAATTTTCACCCATTCCTCAACGACGCCTGGTTCATTGGCGACCGTCACGGTTACCTTGAAGCCAGCAAGTTTATCAAAGCGATGAATAATAGCAGCAGGCTGAGCCACCAGAATGGCAGCAGAGTGATCATCATCTTCTGGACCTAGCGGAGGCAGCAGAGTATAATCAAAGATGGAAATAGTCTGCGGCTGCAGTAGCTCCAAGGAGCATGGCGAAGCGAGCATATCATTGGCATTGGTCTCCGTAGGAAGCGCCCTGCAGTCATAGACAAAGTGAGCGAGAGGAGATAGCATGAACAAATAAAACATGTCAACGCCCACTGAGTAGAACTATAAATAACTCAACGCAAATTACTCCCGTTCAATAGATGAAGAGTTCTTCTGAAAAGAAAACTGAACTTGCTCAGAAACAAAATCCACATAACAGTGGCTATCCACATAACAGTGGTGGGCATAAGTAATGACCCGCCACTCCGTTAGTCTTGCTAATTTCTTCATGGTCGAAAAGCAACAGTGGTAGGCACGTAAAACAGGCCCATCACTGGTGCCATGCTAATTAGTGGCGAGCAGTTTCTAGCGACCGCCATAGACCCGCCCCCACCGGTTTCAAATTTTGTAAGATTTTGCAGTGGCGGGTCCTATGACGTGCCCGCCATGGCTATATTTGGTCACCGTACCACCTACCACTCAAATATAGCCATGGCGGATGCTATCTGCCGCCCGTCACTCATCGGCATGACCTTATACACCGCACCCCCATCCGCAGCCAGTCACACATTATCCATGTAGACATAAATCTTTCTCCTCTCTCTCTCTCTCTATCTATCTATCCATCTATCTATCTATCTCTCTCTCTCTCTCTCGCCTCGCTGCCGTCGCCGGCGTTGTGACGTCCTCCGCCGACGCCACCGACAAGGTCGCCGTCCGCCGCCTCGAATGGCGTCGCGGACCCAATCTTCCCTGTCGCCCGCGCCATCCATCACTGCCTCGAAGTCCTCGGCCTTATTATCCGCCTCCAACTACTTCCTCGTAATTGTCGCCCGTGCCTTCCTCCGCCTCCAACGTCACCGGCTTCCCCGTCAAACTCGTCGTTCACCTCTTCCATCGTCCCCGTCCTTTCTACCATCTCCGTACGCCCCCGTAACCACACCTCCCCTCTCTCTAGTAATGGAGATTATTGTTGTTCTTGTTTATTGTACTTGTACATTAGCAGCATTTTTGGTAGTGTAGTTAAACTTTGTAATAGGATGTACTGTAGTTGTCTCTTGTTATTCTAGTGGTTGGGGCGCGCCCGTGGCGCGCCGCTTGAGCGGAAGCAAGGCGGTGCCAAGTAGAACGCGCCCCTTCTACTATCCTGTTTAAAGTAGTGTGTTTTGTATTCATGTAATGTTGCTATGAAAAAACTGACGTTTATAGTGGAAGAAATCAGCGGAAATGCAACACATCAGGATCTCTATATATTTATTGATGTATCATGTGAAAGAAACTGAAATTCCCTGTCAGGTTAATAGCATATGGAGCATATATCTTGCTGTTTGGCAAAATAAGATATATCAATATAAATTGTGCGCGTGTCCGCCCCAGTAGCAACGAGCCCTTGATGCCTCCCTCCAACCATGTGGCCGACAATGAGAGGAGCACGCTTGCCTCGTCCGCTATGCGCTACATCACCCGGTGCACGTCACCGATGAGTTGCCACATCCTTGCCCGCCTATACATACAAGACAGCAACAAGAAACATCAATCAAACACATGCGGCAGCAGTGTTCTTGGGGATATCAATCGAGCACACTATAATATAAACACATACATTTGGATGAGCTCTGCGAGCTGCGGGCTCATCGTGGACGGCGATGAGCCTATGGGACAGGGCATTGACGGAGGCGAGGGAGATGTTGAGCTTGATCCGGTGGTCGCTGATGGCAGCTTTGGTCCTCTTGATGGCGAACGACTCCGCACCATTGGCGTCCTGGCTCCTCAGTCGTGCACACTTCTTATCGTACAACAGCCGGACACGCTTCTGCCTACAAATGCATTCCATGGCAAGACCGCCGCAACGCTACCGGACATGCCGGACATGCATATGGCACAGGATCAAGACGACGATGACGGTACATTTACCAACGTCGATAAGTACTTGAACGAACATGGGTACGGTGAAGAATTCTTGGGGTCTCCTTCTGAAGAACCCAACCCTGCAAAAGACGATTGCGATCTAGATGGTACCGCGGAGAAACCCAATTGCAACAGGCGTCGTCTGGCGTTCAGTTTTCAGGAGACGCCTCCAGCTGCCGCCTTCACTGAGTCTCAGATAGCCGATGTGTGAAATATTATCAGCCCAAACACACTCAAGAAGGTGATCTTTGAGCAGAACTGGATCCCATTACAGCAGCAGAAGAAGAAGGGACGGAAAAGAAAGAATAACAAGGGTGCGAGCCAGCCGTCACCGAGTACGATCCGTGCTCAGGACGGGCCACCTTCACCTAAAGATATCTCGAGGAGGGTGCATGTGGCGGCTAGGCCGATGCTACCGACTAATCTGCTCAATGCTGCAACCGGTGCTATGCGGAGTCTGCATGAGTGTTCTTTCTTTGGAGAAGCAGCGTCTCTCTGAGAATGATGTGGCATACCCGGTTTTCATGGCCAAGGTGCCAGAGGGCAAGGGCTTTGTCGATAGCACCATCGGGGGTATGATCATCCTGCGGTTTGATGACATCTTCGCTATGTTTAACCTTCATCCGCTGCACTAGACCTTCATTCGACTATTTTCGCTCAGTATGGAGATGCGGATCATTAGAGACAAGACCACGGACATTGTGAAAGTCGACCCCTTCTACATGTGTGCCAAGATCTTGGGCAGCGCTGGGGACCGGCAAGTTGCGAGTTCATACCTCGAAGGCATCATTCTGGCAAACCCGGATAAGGATAACTTCCTCGTGCCATACTTTCCCGAGTAAGTCATCCCTCACCGCCCCATAACATATGATTTCTTAGATTTCGATCATTCTTTTTTTTCTAACATTCCGTGTTTTGTGCAGTGACACACATTGCACACTCATCCTCTTACGCTCGAAATATTCCATGGTCACGTATTTTGACTTGGACCATCAGTCGAAGAAATACTACAAAAATATCAAGAAAGTTCTTGATGATGCTCTCCCCGGCTACGCCAGATCTGGAGGCACCTTCAGGAGGCCAATTTGTAGGTAGGGCAGGCACGTGTTCACCCACGTAATGACGTTCCCCTACATCAAGCAGCCGCCTGGCGGTCAGAAGGATGCCTACTACGCCCTCCATCACATGCGGGCGATCGTACGGGACCATAATCACCTTCTGCTACCAGCTAATCTCAAAGATTGGGCCGCACGCTTGTCGGCAATCCCGGACACCGACATCAGACAAGAATTCTTTCGCATCCAATCGGAGTTTGTGGAAATCATTCATCAAGATGTCCTTCGTACCTCGGGGAAGTTCTACCTTAGATATCAACCGTCCAACAGTGAGATAGAAACAACGCTACAAATGTAGGCTGACATCGACAGCGATTTCATGACCATCACGATAGACGGCGGCTTCATCCACGCTCCGGTCCCTGAGTCGAGTCGAAAGTAGTGATGCTATGTAGTTCTGAAATATCGATTAGCTCATGTTGTAATTGAACTTTAATGAACTTGTATGTCTCTTTAGTTTGGACAGTCGTTCAACTTATATGTAATCGATGCTATTTATTAGTAGGACCATGAATCGTGCTATTAATGTGTTGCTTTTCTCTTCCGATCCTTTTGTTGCATACCTATATATTGCTTATGTATTGTCTGTGAATTGCTACTAACATTTTGTTTGTCTAGTGCATAGAGATGTTGTCGTATGTCGTGTACAAGGGTAAGGTTCCGGGAGTCTACGACGACTGGGAGGAGTGCCGGAGACAGGTTCACCATTTCAGCGGTAACAGTTACAAAGGGTACACCACTAGGGTGGAGGCGGAAGCTAGATACGCGTGCTATCTAGCGGGAGAGAGGAGGGAGCGTTGGAGGAACCGGATGAAGACCAGTTTCATCGCGATGATGCTCATCGTGATGACCACAGCTCTCTTCTATGTGATGGTATTTTAGACGATCGATATCGACTTGTAATGTGAAGACAAACTCGCTACTCGCGGTCTCGAGACTTGTAATGTTCTAACTTCTATTGTATTCGGATATGATGAATTGAATTCAGATACTAATCTGCTATTGTATTCGATAAATCTGCTGTTTATATGTTGTGCTCTTTATATTCTGTGCAGTAATGTATTTTGTAACGTGTGCAAACATCAGGAAAGAAAAAAAAATATAATTCCTAATATTTATAGTAGTGGCGCACCATATTGCACTTTAGTGGTGCACTGAAATAAACACACCAATAGCGCATTATCTAAAAGTGCGCCATTAGTAACCCAGAGTACAAGGTAGATATGGCCCCTGGGAGGCATAGTAATGGCGCACTGGTGGACATTGTAATGGCGCACTACGTGGTGCACCAATATTATCTGGGATACTAGTGGCGCACCAGTGGTGTGCCATTACTATTTGTTACTAGTGGCATGTTAATAGTGGCGCACTTGTAGTGCGCCATTAATAGCAAAAACAGATGCGCCACTAACACCCCTTTTTCTAGTAGTGCTCCAAGGAGCATGGCGAACCGAGCATATCATTGGCATTGGTCTCCTTAGAAAGCGCCCTACAGTCATAGACCAACTGAGTGATCGGAGATAGCATGAAAAAATAAAACACATCTTTTTAAAGTATTACTACATGTCAACGCCCAACAAGTAGAACTATAAATAACTCAATACAAATTACTCCCGTTCAATAGGTGAGGAGTTCTTCTGAAAAGAAAAACTGAACATGCTCAGAAACAAATTCCTAGATCTATATTCTGAAAATGAATCTGAGTGTCCATCTTTTTGTGCTTGGCAAGAAGAATTAAAGTGCTCATCTTTGCCATCACCCAGTATACTGCTTGAAACTCCAATCTTCAAATGCATGAACTTTAAAAGAAAGCTGGCACTAAATTGGACCAGACAAAATTTTCAAGACATCGTACAGAGAAAATTCACAAGCAAAACACCTCAAATTCGTCCAGAAAATGGCAAAATATGACTGCATGAGCACGTTGCCTATCATAAAATTAGAAGACAATAAAATGAGTTGCAGTAGTATATTATTATACCTTGATGACTTCGTTTTGGTGGCTTGCAGCGGCGCCATAGTCAGGTCTACTGCAAATTGCAATATCCACTACACGTAGGCCCTAGATGTTGCTTCTCAGACTGATGGATGATATGTGATGTGATCGAGGAGATGGTTTTTCAATCGGGTCAAAAGGCAGCTTATAAGCTAGCTGATTGGGACAAAAATAGCAAGTATTGATATTTGCATTTTGGGAAGGAAACAATAAGGATTTTGGCGCAGTGCTCATCCGCAGCGATTTTAATAGCTTTCTTTATGTTTCATTTGCGACAAATAGCAAGTATTGATATTTGCGTCACCATTTTTTTTATGTGAGCGTGGTAGCTTTGGTTTACCATTTTTTAATGTGAACGTGCTCTAATTTTATTTAACGTTTTTGCATGCGCATCGTGGTCTATTATCCTATTTTACCAACAGTGGCATCCGAGCCAGGTCTATGCGTAGATGATATGCACGAGTAGGACAAAAAGAGTTGTGGGAGGTGATCGTCATACTGCTTACCACCAATGTCTTATTTTGATTCAGCGGTATTGTTGGATGAAGCGGCCCGGGCCAACCTTACACGACCACGTTCATGAGACCGGTTCCACCGACAGACATGCAACTAGTTTTGCATAAAGGTGGCTGGCGGGTGTCTGTTTCTCCTTTTTTAGTTGAATCGAATTGGACTGCGGCCGGTCCTTGTTGAAGGTTAAAACAACAAACTTGATAAATCACCGTTGTGGTTTTAATATGTAGGTAAGAACGGTTCTTGCTAGAAGCCCGTAGCAGCCAAGTAAAACTTGCAACAACAAAGTAGAGGACGTCTAACTTGTTTTTGCAAGGCATGTTGTGATGTGATATGGTCAAGACATGATGTGATATACGTTATTGTATGAGATGATCCTATTTTGTAAAAGTTACTGGCAACCGGCAGAAGCCTTATGGTTGTCTCTTTATTGTATGAAAGGCAAACGTCATGTAATTGTTTTACTTTATCACTATGCGTTAGCGATAGTTGTAGAAGCAATAGTTGGCTATACGACCACGACACTACGATGGAGATCAAGGTGTCAAGCCGGAGACAATGGAGATCATGACGATGTTTTGGAGACGGAGATCAAAAGCACAAGATGATGATGGTCATATCATGTCACATATTTTGATTGCATGTGATGTTTATCTTTTATGCATCTTATTTTGCTTAGTACGGCGGTAGCATTATAAGATGATCCCTTAACTAAAATTTCAAGGAATAAGTGTTCTCCCTGAGTATGCACCGTTGCGGAAGATCGGGTGTGATAGACTCTACGTTCACATACAAGGGTGCAAGACAGTTTTGCACATATGGAATACACAGGTTAAACTTGATGAGCCTGGCATGTACAGACATGGCCTCGGAACACTGGAGACCGAAAGGTCGAACTTGAATCATATAGTAGATATGATCAACATAGAGATGTTCACCATTGATGACTACTCCATCTCACGTGATGAT
>CAJFDF010000001.1:13486-58893 GCA_904067115.1 Aegilops sharonensis
TGGTATATTTACTAACTGATTTAATTTTGTCATGCAGGAGAATAGAGAAATTTTTAGGGGTTCCTCTAGTGCTACACATCCACCTCCACAACCACCACCTCAACACCAAACTACACAGATGCCAGCATCATCTGCTCCACCTCCTAAAGCAATGAGGAACAGAAAAACAGCAGCAAATAAGAGAGGTTCAACATCAACAGTTTCAGCAGGAGCAGCCAGGTCTTCACCAGCACCTGCAACAGGATCTGCATCAACAAGAGCTGCAAGAACAAGAGGATCAGCATCTACAAGAACATTCAATGCACCAAGAACATCCACTGGAGAACCAGGGTTATTGGCAGGCAAGAGGAAGAGGAAACCTCCTAGCAAGTTTGCATCCTATTTCAATGCTAGTGGAAACTATTGAGTGTATGGTACTTATTTGTGTATGGTACTAAGTTTGTGTTCTGCTACTAAATGTGTGTTGTGCTACTAATTTCTGGACAATGTGACATGTGAACTTGTGGACAATGTTGATTTGTTGTGGTACTGATTTGTTTTGATTTGTTTTTTTGTTTTACTTTGCCATTTCTACAGTTCAGAACTTATTGCCAAATTCATTGTACGAAAAAAAATCTGCACAAAAAAAGTCTGGCCTGGGGCTCGAACCCAGGACCAGTTGGTTGTAACTATGCGTTCAATACCAATGGGCTAGTGCTGGTGATTTGTTTGACTAGCATCGGCCAAACTTATTATATGTTGTTAGCCACGTCCTCTTTTCAGCGTGCGTAGCAGCCGGCAGCGTGGTGAGCGTGCGTTGATTAAAACCAGTCGTTTCGGATTCTACGACATTACTACGTGTCCACCCACCACGCCCTCTGCTCACTCGACCACTCGTCGCTCGCACCGCCCACTCCACTTCCCCCTCTCTCCTGTCGAAATCACCGCCGACAACCACCGCCACCGCCGTCGCCATGGAATGGCAGCTCGCCATCGAAGCTCTCGCCGGCAACAACAAGGAGATCCGGGCGCAGTACAGGGAGATCGCGCGCTGGTTCCCCAGTATGGCGATGCTCAGGAACCACGCCCGCGGCCTCGTGAAGGTGATGACGGCTGCTGAAAAGCAGCGCGCCTTCCCTGCCGGCCGCACCATCCCGGCGCCGACCATTCTGCTCTGGGCGATGCGCGAGGTGCAGCGCTCCCCCGACCCCAGGCAGCGCGCCAGATGGTGGATGTACCGCTCATCCACCACGCCGCCGGCCGCCGCAGACGACGTCACCGACGCCGTCCTCGCTCTCCCAGCCCCAATCAACAACGCCTACTGGGAGTGGCGCAGTCCATGGGTCCTTGGGCCCTCTGACGACTCTGAGGGCGAGTCTTCTGACGACGAGTCCACTGACGACGGGTCCAGTGATGAGCCCTCTGACGACTCTGATGACGAGGTGGATGAGGTAGTCGTCCTCTCCGACGACGAGCCTGAACTCCAGATGCTGGCTCCCGTCCTCGACGTCGTGGAGGGGGATAGGAACCGCCCAATCCACGTGGATGCGCTGCCAGAGGTGGCCGATCTCCCAGACGGCGTCTTCGTGAAGCAAGAACAAGATGGCGGCGAGGATGATGTGCTGGAGCCGGCGCCGGGCAAGAAGAAGAGGGCGGCCGTGACTGCGGTGCGCCGCTCGCACCGCCTGAAGATGCTGAAGAAGGAGGAGTGAACTGCTGCACTAATATTCAGTTTCGTCAGTCCTGAACTTTCTTAAGTGCAGTAAGTTCCTAGGTTCAGTTTCGTCGGGCACTATCTACTAGTAGTTCATCTTTATGTCAGGCACTATCTACTAGTAGTTGCTATCTATGTCAAACTATGAATGGCAGTACTATCTATCTATGTCAGACTATCTATATATGTTACTTCCTACTTGCTACATATGTTAAGTTACTTGTCAGACTATCTAAGCTAATTGCTATATATGTTACTTGCTACTTCCAACTATGTCACTACTGTCAGTTATCCACACATGATATAAGCAGAGTAAAACAACCTCATCATAGATAAAACATTCTTACTTACTTAACTTAGCATGAGTACTTAGCATAGTAGGTCTTAACATAATAGCCATTACATCATAGATAAAACCAAGTAGTTCTTAAACCATAGCAATACCTCCCTCCCTCATAACATTCCAAAGCCAGCTATATATATAGGCCTACTAATTACTTAACCACAAACCAACCACTTCACTCATTCATAATTGCCTTGATCCTCTCCAGCTTAGCTTTGCTGGCATGCCCAGCATTGAGCAGATCAGCAATCAGATACTCTAACTTCTTCTTCTCTTGCTTAAGTAGGTCCCTGTCCCCCTCCACTTCCTTCATGGCCTTCCTCATGTTCTGAATGATCTCTGCTTGGCTTTGAAGAATGCACCTTTGCTCCTTGGCAAGCTTCAGCTTTTCCATACTTAACTCAATCTTTGCCTGATCCTCAAGTTGTTTCTTCTTCTCAGCTAGTTCATTGATTGNACTATGTCACTACTGTCAGTTATCCACACATGATATAAGCAGAGTAAAACAACCTCATCATAGATAAAACATTCTTACTTACTTAACTTAGCATGAGTACTTAGCATAGTAGGTCTTAACATAATAGCCATTACATCATAGATAAAACCAAGTAGTTCTTAAACCATAGCAATACCTCCCTCCCTCATAACATTCCAAAGCCAGCTATATATATAGGCCTACTAATTACTTAACCCACAAACCAACCACTTCACTCATTCATAATTGCCTTGATCCTCTCCAGCTTAGCTTTGCTGGCATGCCCAGCATTGAGCAGATCAGCAATCAGATACTCTAACTTCTTCTTCTCTTGCTTAAGTAGGTCTCTGTCCCCCTCCACTTCCTTCATGGCCTTCCTCATGTTCTGAATGATCTCTGCTTGGCTTTGAAGAATGCACCTTTGCTCCTTGGCAAGCTTCAGCTTTTCCATACTTAACTCAATCTTTGCCTGATCCTCAAGTTGTTTCTTCTTCTCAGCTAGTTCATTGATTGCCTGACTGGTATAGTCCATGTCATGAGACATCTTGCCATCTTGATAGTCAAATAGGTTGGATACATCTTCCACCAACTGGCTGTAGTTGTTTGACAGGAAATCAATTTCCTTCTGTAGCTTGGCCACCTCTTTCTCATGGGCTTGTTTGTCATTCACCCTGCCCAAGTTCTTCTCATGATACATGTCCCAAATCCTGGTTAGGCACCTTTGTAGAATCTCTGGCCAAGGACCATCCACCCACTCCACAACCCCACAGTTCACAACTTCATCCTACAGAAGCAATTATTTATAATTAAGCACAAAGCACTTAGTAACAAACTTACTATAGAAAACTAAAGTCATAAAGTCATTTCATTTAACTGAAACCCTTTGTTTACATCAATATGCACCTGACTTAGCATCAGAGATAAATTCAGTTAACAGCTACATTTAGCATCAGAGATAAATTCAGTTAACAACTACATTTAGCAGTAGATATAAATTCATTTAACTCTGTTCTTTTTCAGTTAACACCTACTATGTTCTTTTTCAGTTAACACCTACTCTGTTCTTTTTCAGTTAACAGCTATATTCTCAGGTTACTAAAGATATCTACTTGTAGGTGTTATCAGGTTCAGTCATGTATTGAATTCAGTTAACTAAAGATCTACTTTCATATATAGCTTCCACATGCTGCAGCACACATCTCTGCACCACATGCTGCACCACACATCTCACATCTCCAGCAGCAAAACACATCACACATCTCCACCAGCAAAACAAGTTAGCGTTCAAGATTTAATACCTGCTGCATAGGACAACCCAGGAAACGCCTGCCAGTCAAAGAACCTTCAAAAGCTACCATCTTCTTCGGCCTCTAATGATGCATCATGCACGTCGGCTCAGATTCAGTGTAAGAACCACAGAAAGTTGGTTCCACCACAGTGTCCGGGGTTTCCTGCAAAAGAAACTTTGAATCAAACCAAAAGAAAATTGGAATCTCCAATTTGGATGAACTAACCCTAACCCTAACTCTGTTCCACCATTATGCACTTACAAATAGATGCTGATCCAATGAAACCATGTTGATGTCCTCATCCGAGCTGTCCTCGTCATACCAGGATGGCATCCTCACCTTCTACCGGCAGCAATGGCCGCGGCGGCGACGGCGATAGGCTGACCTAGGTCAGAGCACCAGGGAGAGGGAGAGGGAGAGGATGGAGTGAGGACGAGTGAGAGCGAGCGAGGAGGAGGAGAATGAGCGGCTGAGCTCGCTCTCACTTATTGGCCCACCGACAGGCGCCGTTCCGACAGCAGACGGGCCGTTAACGGCCGTCAACGCGCGGCGGCCGTCCGTTCGCCAGCGTGGCGACTGATTCGCGGGCCCAACATGTCAGAATCGGAGTTAGCGCGGGCGAAGCGAGCGATTTCCCGAGTTGGTAGTTTTTTGCCACGGTTTAGTCCAAATTTGATAGTTTTTCGCACAAAAACGTAAAGTGGTAGTTTTTCGTCACGTTTCCGTCAATTGTGGTAGTTTTTGATTAAATACTCGTCCAGATAATGAGCACCCATGGCACTCTTACTAGCTACTAGGTAGTAGCCTGGCTCACTGTTAGTGACACAGTCACCAAACTTGGAGATGGCCCGGGTATCACTATCTACTCCCTTCATCTCGAAATAAGTGCCTCAACTTCTTCTGCAGCAACGTCTTCATGAAGATAAACGTCTTTGCGCCACCGTCACCACGTCCGGCTGTATATGGCCTGAAAAAGATTTTCATCATGTATATCGAGACCAGCCAATGAAGACCGGCACAATAACAAGTAGAAAAGGCCTTGAACAAGCTAATGACACAAGTTTCTGCATTCCGATGAGTATTTGAGAAGAAAAAAATCAAGTCTTTAAAGAATCGATTGTGCCAACGAGAGGTTGTGGTGACATTGGACGGTCGTCATGTCCCTCGTTGGTCCTTGATCCCATCGCCGCAAACACTTGAACCCTAGCCCGTGATAGAAAACAATCGGGCCTTGTGAACTAACCCTAGCTCTCCTTCCCCTGCGAGGAGGTGAATCAAGGCCAGGGGCTCCCCTTGATCGACTCGAATCCGCCCTACAGGAGAGATCGGAGGAGGGAAGGTGAAAACTCGACGGCGGCGTGAGATCGCCACCGGGAGAAGGAAACCATAGCTAGAGGGAAAAAAGTTGACGCCTTGATAACCGTATACCGGCTTCTCCGAGCGCCAAAAATGGGCCTGAGGCCCCCCAAAAAAAGCAGTACGCTATGGCCCACGAAACTGGCCAAAACAGAGAGTTTTCATGAACCGTGTTCTAGGAGGAGGTTAGCGGAGCGGCATAAATGGATTCGGCGCCAAAAAACGCATGTGCTATAGGCAAATAAAACTGGCCCAAAGCACTAGAACGACCGGCCCAAAGCTGGTTGGTCTTGTTTGTTTTTTGAGAACCCGAATTCACAAAGTGGGATTGGGCCGGCCCGCCTTGTTTCTAGTAGTTATTATCCTCCTCCTCCTCTTCCGTCCGTCTTATCCTCAGTCTGCGAGTGAGTTTAGTTTGGCATCCATCCATCCCCATCCATGGCGTCCATGCTGTGCTCCTACTCCGTCTCCATGCCCGCCGCCGCCAGGGCTCCGCTCCTCCGGTCCAACTCCTACGCCGCCAACTCCCTCGGGTTCGCCACCTCGCAGCTCGCCGGCCTCAGCCTCGGCCTCACCTCCACGGCCAACGCCGCGGTCTCCCTCCCCACCAAGAACACCATCGTCGCGCGTACGTCCCTCCCTTCCCCTCCCTCCCTCCCTCCCTTTGTTCCCCTGGCAAGTCTAAGTTGCATTGCTCTGCTTTTCTTCAGCCTTCAGTTCAGGCTTGAAAAGAGTTGTGTGTGATACATACATTACATAGTGTAGGTAGTGGATGAACATGCATTGTTATCTTCCCAAAAAAGAGTATCTAGTATCAGTTCGGTTGAATGAATTCATCAGTGGGTAAGAAAGAAAGAAAGAAAGAGGCATTGATGAATGAAGGAAGGAATGATGTGAATCTGATGTGCTTTGTTCTTCAGGCCGGATCTGCCCCTTCTTGGAGAAGAAGACGAACCGGGCCAACAAGGTGTCCTTCTCCAACCACAAGACCAAGAAGCAGCAGTTTGTCAACCTGCAGTACAAGAAGCTGTGGTGGGAGGCCGGCAAGCGCTACGTCAAGCTCAGGCTCTCCACCAAGGCCCTCAAGACCATCGAGAAACACGGCCTCGACGCCGTCGCCAAGAAGGCCGGGATCGACCTCAACAAGAAATGAAATGGTCGATGAGCCATGGTTAAGGCCGTCTCCTAGCAACAACGTCTTCTTGATTTCCTCACATCGACCATTTCAATGTAATGTAATGTAATGTAATGTAGTATGCAAAATGGATTCATGTTCAGTTCTCCTTTTCTCCCCTTCTGTGTCGGTTCCTTCCTTCCTAGTGCGATTTGCGCAAGTAACCTTATAAATACTAAATGCCCCCCTTTTGCTATTTCCCTTGATGAGTCAGTTGATGTTAAGCATCATACCGGATCATCATCGGTCATTATTGTAGTTTTGCAGTTGGTTTGTGCCTTTCAGCTGCAAACCAAACTGATGTTTTATGATTGAGATGATCAGGGAAGGATGTTTTACGATTCTTGGTTGAGATGTGGAGCATCCTGGTTCCCTCGTTTGAACCCGAGTCAGAGAAATGGTACTAGCTAGCTAATCTGGGCTGAACATGAATTGAGGCTGCCAGAAGATATATAGTTGCAGCTCGCAACCGGAAAAAGACAAGGAAGCTACAGACCAAATTTGATGCGGTAAAGAGCAGAAAGGTGATTTATGAGGGGAGAAATTGTTACTCCCTCCGGTCCAATCTAAAAAATGTGTCATGGTTCTATTTCAAAATTTGAAGTAAAACCACGGCACTTTTCTTGTTTGGATCCGAGGGAGAATGATGTCTGGTTCAGCTGTGGGCCCCAACCTGAGAAATGCATCAGGCCACTCTGGGCTGAACATGAATTAAGAAAGTGGCTGGCAATTTAGTCAGTTAATGTTAAACATGTGATTGTTCCCACATTGATGTGGAAAAAAGGAATTCATCCTACTATGGTTGTTGGTTCAGCTTCGGGGAAAAAGAGAAGGAGGCTGCAGAGAATCAATGGGGATCTGCATGTCTCCAAATTCTGAGCGATTTTCTAGTTTATTACTCTCATTCTACCTTTAGTACTAGTACATAGTTTTTCCGTTCAACAGTCATTTATGAGATGAATGATGGTAACACATCGTAGGAGGAAGCAAAACCCGCAGCTGTTAATTTGGAATCATTATTATTGAAAAGTAATCATTAAAAATATTCAACAATACTTACAGCATATGAATTCAATATTCCACCCTCACCGTTAACCCGGGCAGATACATTACCCGTGTCCCCGCAATCCCACCTAACATTGTCATATCATCCAGATTTAACACAAATTCAAGTCATTTATGTGTTACCCCATGCGCTGGATTTATGAACTCATCAACATATGCCAAAAATAAGACACAACATAATATTGATCGTTGGTCATGTATAAATCATCTTCATCGTGTAGCAGGAGTGTGGCTTGTGGAATGGCGTCGATTACGAATCTCTTACCACCACTCCTCTTGCTCGCCGCCCTCTTTCCTACGCTTACACTATGCTATCTCAGCCCATCTGCCTCCAGGGTACAACAAAATGCCACGAAAAACTCTACTCACCGTTCTTACATCGTGCTCGTCGAGCCACCGCTATCGAATGCCGACGAAGACGCCCACCGCCAGTGGCACGAGTCTTTCTTGCCGACCTCCTTGGCAAGCGAGTCGCGCCTTCTCCACTCGTACACCCAAGTGTTCAGCGGCTTCGCCGCGAGGCTCACCGGCGCCGAGCTCGACACGGTGGCCAAGAATCCGGGGTTCGTGCGCGCATTCCCCGACCGGACGCTGCAGCCAATATATGACCACGCACACGCCGGAGTTCCTTGGGCTAAGGAACGGCGCCGGATTATGGAGCGAGGCCGGCTACGGGAAAGGAGTCATCATCGGGCTGCTCGACACCGGTGTCTATTCGACGCACCCTTCCTTCAACGACGACGGCGTTCCGCCACCCCCGGCAAGGTGGAAGGGCTCGTGCAACGCGGGCCGGTGCAACAACAAGCTCATTGGTGCCACGTCACTCATTCAGGGCCACGACTCTAGCGACCAAGAGGGGCACGGGACGCACACCTCGTCGACGGCCGCCGGGAACTTCGTCGCCGGCGCGTCGAAGCACGGCGCGGGCACGGGCACCGCCGCCGGGGTTGCTCCTGGCGCTCACGTCGCCATGTACAAGGTGTGCAACTATAGGGGTTGCCAGCAATCCGCGATACTGGCCGGCCTAGATGCGGCCGTCAAGGATGGGGTGGACGTGCTCTCGATTTCCCTCGGCGGAAGCGGCATCGGCGGCTTCGATCACGACCCCGTCTCCATCGGCGCATTCCACGCCGTGTCCAAGGGCGTCGTCGTGGTGTGCGCCGCGGGCAACGACGGCCCGGCTCAAGGCTCGGTCACCAACGACGCGCCATGGCTGCTCACCGTCGCCGCCGGCTCCGTGGACCGGAGCTTCCGTGCCGGAGTTCATCTCGGCAACGGCAAGAGCATCGACGGAGAAGCGCTCGCCCAGAAGGCGAGCCCAAGCAGCTCAAAGCCGCACCCTCTCCTCTACTCCGAAGAGCGGCGGCACTGCGAGTACGAGGGTGACAACTCCAGCGTCGTCGCCGGCAAAATCGTGGTGTGTGAGGGCGGGGCTACGCCGTCCAAGACTAAACAGTCCAGCCTCCGCAGCATAGTGGGCGCCGGCGCGGCAGGCGTGCTGCTGTTCAACGACGGAGTCAGCGGCTACACCACCATTGTCCGGGACTACAGCTCCGGCGTCGTAGTGCAGGTGACCGCGGCCGACGGCGACGCTCTCATAGCTTACGCTACATCGGAGCGCGCCTCGGCGGCCGCTTTCTTCACGTACGACGGCACGCTGCTCGGCGTCCGCCCGGCCCCCGTCGTGGCGTCCTTCTCCTCTCGGGGCCCGAGCCCCGTCGCGCCTCGCATACTTAAGCCGGACGTACTGGCACCGGGGCTCAACATCCTCGCCGCATGGCCGCCGAGCACGAGCACGGGACGGGGCCCTTTCAACGTCAAATCAGGCACATCCATGGCGACGCCGCACGTGAGCGGCGTCGCGGCGCTCATCAAAAGCATCCATCCCGACTGGTCGCCGGCCGCCATCAAGTCTGCCATCCTCACAACGTCGGACATCGTTAACAGCACCGGCGGCTCGATCCTGAACGAGCAGCATGGGAAGGCCAGTGCGTACGACACCGGCGCCGGGCATGTGAACCCGAGGAGAGCCGCCGACCCTGGACTGGTGTACGACCTCGGCGTCACCGACTACGCCGGCTACATCTGCTGGCTGCTCGGCGACAGAGGCCTAGCGACCATCGTGCACAACTCGAGCCTGACCTGCGGGAAGCTGCCCAAGATCCAGGACGTGCAGCTCAACTACCCGACGATAACCGTGCCGCTGTCATCGACGCCGTTCACCGTGAGCCGGACCGTGACGAACGTCGGGCCGGCAAATTCGACGTTCACGGCGAGGGTGGACGCGGCGAGGTCGATGACGGTGCGCGTCTCCCCTGAGACGCTGGCATTCTCCCAGACGGGAGAGAAGAAGACCTTCAGCGTGTCCGTGAGCGACCACGGCTCGGCCGGAGAGTTCGCGGTGGAGGGAAGCTTGAGCTGGGTGTCGAAGAGGCATGTTGTGCGGAGCCCCATCGTCGCTCTCACCACCACGGGAGGCGGCGGTGCTGCTCCGGCGCCATCACCATGAACTATGCCCATGCCGTGAGATCAACAGATGTTTTTTCCTTTTTTTTTCTGTTTAATTCAGTTTCGGCATTACTTTTGCGTCAACATAAACTTTACTATATTTTTCTTTTATGCGAATAACACAAGTTGTACGTCTCATTACTGCCGGCTGGTGCAGTTTTTTACATGAACCGATCTCTGGTCATGGGTACATTGATGCAAGATTTTATGTTGTGCGTGATGCTGCTTCATGGCACCACCACATTATTGGAAACGGTTTGTATCTGCCGTATTGTAATCTAACTCTGTATTGTTGGTCTTATATATATACGAGATATGTGGAGGCTATGCCCCACGCAACCCTAAATCAAACTTGGTAACAGAGCCTCTTTCCGATCGCGCCGTCGCCTCTCTCGTCTCGCATCGAAGCCGCATCGCCGCTCGCGCGCCGCACGCTCGTTCGCTTCTCCACTCGAACGCGCTGCCGCTCGCCTCGTCCGATCTTGCGTCGCCGCTCGCCGCTACAACACCCGGTCTCGCAGCTCCTGTTCCATGGCGTCTGGATCGTCTTCCGCAGCAGCGATGCAGCTGGCCATCATCGGCCCGGTTGTGACGCCTCTGGCCGCGACGGCGCCAGTCCCGTCTATCGCACCTTCCCTTGGCGTACGTCTGGATCGCGGCAACTTCCCGCTATGGCGCACCCTCACCGTGACGCATCTATCAGGTGCCTCTCTCCATGGCTACCTCGACGGCTCCGTCGCTGCTCCGCCCACAACCATCTCCCGGGAGCGGGTGATACCGCCACCACTATGGCAAACCCTGCGTATGCAACGTGGTGGACGCAGGATCAAAAGGTCCTCGGGATGCTCCTCTCCTCCATGACGGAGGACATTGCGTCTCAACTGATCAGCTGCAAGTCCGCGGCTGCCGCGTGGACCTCCATCCACGCCATGTTCAGCGCGCAGAACCGTGCCGGGGTTCGGCACATCCGGCGACAGATTCAGTCGCTGAAGAAGAACGAGATGACTGCCAGCGAGTACATGCACAAGGTGAAGGCTCTTGCCGACGCCATGGCCTCCGCTGGATCCCCCCTCGCAGATGACGAGATCATCGACTACATGCTTACCGGATTGGGCAAGGCCTTCAACCCAATCGCGGCTTCACTCAGCGTCGTGGTCACTTCGGTCGCGCTGACTGATTTCTACTCCATGGTTCTCAACTATGAGGCGCTGCAGCTGTCGTAGCAGGCCGACGATGAGGAGTGGACCTCGTCGGCCAACGCCGTGGCACGGTCCGGTGCTCCCGCCCCCGTCAACTGTCCTCGAGCACCCGACACTGGTCGTGCCACCGACGTCCGCCCCGCTGGAGGCTACCCGCCGCAACAGGGGCAGGGCTACCAGCACGGCGGTCAAGACAACCGTCGTAACAACGGCGGTGGAGGAGGAGGCAACGGTCGCAACGGCAATCGTCGCTGGCGCCCGAGGTGCCAAATTTGCAAGAATTGGGGTCACGAAGCTGACACCTGCAAGAAGCGCTTCGATTCAGACTACTCCAGCGGCAATGGCCGCTCGGCATATAATGCATCGACCTCCTCCAACAACTCCACGCACTGGGTTCTGGACTCCGGCACCACGGATCACCTGACTAGTGACCTGGAGCGTCTTCAGTTCCGCGAACGCTACGGCGGCCATGATCAGGTTCAGGTGGCCAACGGCTCAGGTTTGTCTATTTCGCATATTGGGCACTCGACCTTAGCCGGTTCTTCTCTCCGCCTGAACAATATTTTACATGTTCCAAATATTAGCCAACATCTTCTATCAGTCTATCGTCTCGTGTCGGATAATCGTATCTTCATTGAATTTCATAAATATTTTTTCCTTGTTAAGGACAAAGCCACCAGGAGAATTCTTCTTCGAGGTAGAAGCAAAGGAGGGCTCTACCCTCTTCCACTCGGACGAGCCTCGCATCTGTCCGAGCATCAAGCGTCGTCCAGCGTCCGCGTCTCCTCATCTCAGTGGCATCAGCGTCTCGGTCATCCATCCAAAAATATCGTCAGTTCCATTGTTAGGAATAATGATCTCGAGTGTTCAACCTCAGATACTTCTGCTTTAGTTTGTGATGCTTGTCAATGTGGTAAAAGTCGTCAACTATCTTATACTGCTTCTGCTCGTGTGTCTACTATGCCTCTTGAATTAGTTCATACTGATGTTTGGGGCCCTGCTCGTGCTTCCTCTGGGGGGTACAAGTATTATGTGAGTTTTATTGACGACTACTCCCGTTTTTGCTGGATCTATCTCCTAAAACATAAGTCTGATGTTGAACAGGTGTTCTATGCTTTTCAAGCACATGTTGAGCGCCTTTTGGATGCTAAGCTTAAAGCTGTCCAATCTGACTGGGGGTGAATACCATAAGTTGCACCGTTATTTTCTTCGCACGGGCATCTCTCACCGAGTCTCTTGCCCTCACACCTCCCAACAGAACGGCATTGCCGAGCGCAAACACCGGCACTTGGTTGAAACTGGTCTTGCTTTGTTGGCTCACTCATCCCTTTACGTTATTGGGATGAAGCTTTTCTGACTGCGTGTTACCTGATTAACCGCATGCCCACCCCTGTGCTTGGTCGAGATACTCCTATTCATCGTCTTCTGAAAATTCCACCCAACTATACTTTTCTTCGTACCTTCGGGTGTGCTTGTTGGCCTAGTTTGCGGAAGTATAACTCCCACAAACTCGAGTTTCGGTCCAAGATGTGTGTTTTTCTGGGATATAGTCCTATGCATAAGGGGTACAAGTGTCTTGATCGATCTATGGGTTGTATATACATCTCGCGTGACGTTATCTTTGACGAATCTGTTTTTCCGTTTGCTACTCCTGGTGTCACTGTCGATGTGTCCACACTTGACGAGGCTATTTCTTTTCCATCCACATAACTCATGTGCGTAATTATGACTTAAGCTATTTGGCTACTAACCCATCTGGCCTAGCCAGCGTGTCTTCTGTGCAGGATCCACGACCGGCCATGCTTGACGTACCCGTGGCCATGCAGAACGACGTGCATGGTGGACAGGTTTCCCAGGCAGGGGTCCCGCCCCCACGAGCGGCTGGCTCTGCCAGCGAGTCGGCCTCGCCCGCCAGTGACCTGGCCTCGCCCACCCGCGAGTTGGCCTCGCCCGCCCGTGACTCGGCCTCGCCAGCGCCTGGAGTGTCGCCTGGCTCCCCGTGTGCCTCGTCGGCCCATGAGCAGACCCATGAGCCATCTTTGCCGACTCCTGTGCCACCATCACCAACTCCCGCCTCGTCGCCAAGTTCGGCACCGTCGCCATCCTCGCCTACGCCTTCGACCGTCGAGCCCCCTCACCCAATGGTAACTCGTACCCGTGATGCTACTCGTCGTGAGAAGGAATTTACTGATGGGACGGTGCGGTATAATCCTCTTCGTCGTGCTTTCTTTGCGACACCGGTGTCACATCGTGATGCCCTCCGTGAGCCGGCGTGGCGTGATGCTATGGCTGCTGAGTTTGCAGCACTTCGTCAAAATGGCACATGGGTTTTGGTTCCTCGACCACCTGGCGTTAACATTGTTGGCAGTAAATGGGTGTTCAAGACGAAGCAACACGCTGATGGGTCAGTTGACAAGCACAAGGCTCGCCTCGTTGCTCGTGGCTTTACTCAACAGCAAGGTCTTGACTATGGTGATACCTTCAGTCCCGTGGTAAAACCGACTACTATTCGTCTGGTTCTTTCCCTTGCTGTTTCACGAGGATGGAGTTTGAGGCAAGTTGATGTCAGTAATGCATTTCTTCATGGTTTTCTTTCCGAGACTGTGTATATGCAGCAACCACCAGGTTTTGAAGATACTCGGTTTCCTTCGCACGTGTGCAAGTTGCAACGGGCTCTTTATGGTCTCAAACAGTCGCCACGTGCTTGGTATGCTCGTCTCAGTGCTCGACTTCTTCAGCTTGGTTTTGTTCCATCCAAGGCGGATGCATCTCTCTTCATCTTTGCTACACATGGCGTCCAGATATACATGCTTGTGTATGTTGATGATATTGTTATTGCTGGCTCCACTCCGGCTGCAGTTGAGCGTCTGGTGAGATCTCTCTCCGACAGTTTTCCCATCAAGGATCTCGGTCCTCTCCGGTATTTTTTGGGGCTTGAAGTATCCTACAATTCAGGGGGCATGACGCTGACTCAACGCAAGTATGCACTTGATCTTCTTCATCGTGTGAGTATGGAGAATTGCAGGCCTACCTCTACACCATTATCTGCCACTGAGCATCTGGCTCGTGAGGTTGGCACTCCTTTGGGTGTTGAGGATGCCACTCGATATCGCAGCATTGTTGGAGGACTCCAGTATTTAACGCTCACTCGTCCCGACCTGTCCTTTGCAGTCAACAAGGTTTGCCAGTATTTATCACAGCCGACTAATGAGCATTGGGAAGCTGTCAAGCGTATATTGCGTTATGTCAAAGGGACTTTGAGTACGGGATTGAGGATTCGTAAATCTCCTTCCACTGGTATCAGTATTTTCACAGATGCTGATTGGGCTGGATGCATTGATGATCGCCGTTCTACTAGTGGTTTTGCTGTGTTTGTTGGATCAAATCTTGTCTCATGGAGTTCCAAGAAACAGCCAACTGTCTCTAGATCGAGTACGGAGGCAGAGTATAAAGCTTTAGCTAATGGAGCAGCTGAAGCAATCTGGGTGGAGACCTTACTCAAGGAGCTTGGGGTCTTCAAGCAGCGTACCGTCATTCTGTGGTGTGATAATCTTGGGGCTACGTACCTGACAGCAAATCCAGTCTTTCACGCAAGAACCAAGCACATAGAGATAGATTTTCACTTTGTGCGTGAGCACGTTGCTTCTGGTGTGTTAGATGTCAGGTTTATCTCGTCTAATGACCAACTGGCTGATGTATTTACTAAACCGGCCACGCGACAGATGTTAGAACGTTTCCGGTCCAATCTGAACCTTGTATGTAGTAGTAGTTCAGATTGAGGGGGTGTGTTGGAAACGGTTTGTATCTGCCGTATTGTAATCTAACTCTGTATTGTTGGTCTTATATATATATATATACGAGATATGTGGAGGCTATGCCCCACGCAACCCTAAATTAAGCTCACATCTCTGTCCGAAGCTACAACCCAACATTCTGCTCATAGCAGGGAAACAGAGGAGCATTGATGGAATCTCGAGAAACTTTCGGAGTTGTTTGCATCCCTGTAAAAATTAAATTAAATCTGATAAGAAACAGAGATGTGCTCAACAAAAAAAATGTGGACTTTTTTTCTTTTTGCAGGGAAACAAATGCGAGAATTGTTGGTGTTAATTTTGTTAAAAGCACGCATGTTCATAAAAAAAATGTTGTGCACCATATTAGCTACTGTGATGAGCCGTGTTGGTTGCAGGGAAGTCGTTTTTTTTTTCTTTTTGAGTTGGGTTGTTTTTTTTTTCATGAAAGCCTAAAACTTGGTCTTGTAGTTGTTTTTTTTCATGAAAGCCTAAAACTTGGTCCGCAATTTGGTCACTCTCACTTGTCCAATCTATCGGCAGTCCAAATTCGGTCTTGTAGTGCTAACCAAGCGACCAACTTGACTTTCGGTAGAGCCCAAACTTTCCAAACCATTTGTTCCATGGGAGAGAGAATAATGCCTAGGGATTGTGCCTTATAGGCGGAGACCACCGAGTAGTGCCCATTAGCCGTGTGCTTCCATACAATGTCTTTCTCGGTATGCTCATTGAGATGGAAGTTGTGCACTAGCATCCAAAGGGCAAAAAAAAACTCCCTTATGTGGGCGATGGAGACAACGGTGGATGGTCCTGCCTCGGCAACTGACGCATCGGCCTGCCAACTTGGTCTGTAGCTGGTTCAGGGGCCGATGCATGGTCAATCCCACGAGAACCTCACGTCGCCGGGCTCCCCGCCTCACGAGCACCGGATTGTGCCTTATAGTCAAGAGTTATCGCCATACTAGCCCGAGGATCGGCCATGGGGAGGGGGGCCCGAGAGCCACTAAGGTTCAACGTGCAGATCAAGGAAGAGAAAGATATCGCCATACTTGTCATCCCGTCGTCCTACAGGGCGGTAATGAAGCAATGGATGGTTCTGAGGCCTCCTTGCGTCGTGAGGCTCTCAGCTAACAAATGGTGCGAGTTCTAGGTGCGGGTCCAGAACTTGCACGAGTAGCTGGTCCTCGTGAGGGGTTGGCAATACTTCTGCCGCAATCACAGGATTGCCCTAGTGACCTCCTCGTCCCGCGGCTCTTCAGTCTCAGCTTCAAGGTCCAGGTCTACAACACCAGCAGGCCGATCACGCACAAGGTGAGGCGCCAGAAGCACTGCTACTAGGGCGACATCCAGCATGCATGCCCTCTAGTTGGCCGGTTTGTCTACCGTCTGATGTCGGTGATCATTTGAACTTTAGCTGGGTTCAGCACCACGGCGACGTGCAAGGGCATCGGATGCCCCTGCTTATCTTAGCTTATGCTCTTATGTGACGTATGATGTGAAGTGTTGTTCTTATGCGACCTGCTGCGTTTCGGTGGTAAGGCCACCATGTGTTAAAAGGGGTGAGCAAAACATCTACTTGCACGCAACCAAACAATAAGTATGGTTTGCGTCTGCTCACCCCTGAAAGCACAAATATCAGGCCCTAATTTGACCACTATTACAATGCAGACAACCACTCAACAATATATGACCTGCATTTGCTCAACCAGTTTCAACCAGGACAAGTATGGTGTGTTTGGTAGCATGTATGGACCTAGCCTAGTTGTTCTCTCGCACATGCTGAGTGTAGACATGCTGAGTCCATGCATTTGCTGTTGTTTGGCAGCGGTGTATGCGCTGAGACATGTTGAGCTGAGACTTTGTTTGGCAGCCTGCATGTATTTAGACATGTTGAACAAGTTCGAATTCTGAATGATTGTTTTGAATGATGAACAAAACTGAAAAAAAAACATGAACAAAAATTAAACATTTTTTGAAAATTTAAACAAAATTTGAAATTATAAACATTTTTTTGGAAATTTAAGCATATCTGGACGTGGTCTGGTGGGTGGGGACGAAGATCGGGGCCAGCATGGGTGCCTCCATGCACCCTCCCTAGGGTGCATCAGATGGACATGTTGAGGACCCTTTTTTGCATCGGTTGAGTGTAGCTCAGGTGAGCCCATACACCCTACCAAACAAGCAAAAGAAAACTTTTACCCTCGTGCACTCTACCAAACCAAACGCACCGTAGTGTATGGCGCATTGATGGAGGAAGGGGGTTGTGGAAAGGAGTAAAGAAAACATTGATGGTTGAACCCACCCACGACCAAGGAGAAAAAAGAGGGTCCACCTCTCCACTCAACGGCTCCACCTCCACCTCCACTTGTGACTGAGGGAGGAGGAGCACCAAAAGAGTTGCACGTACTGTACGTACAAGTGGGCTCCACCTCCACCTCCACTTGTGATTAAGGAAGGAGGAGCATCAAAAGAGTTGCACATACTGTACGTATGAGTGGGCTCCACCTCCACCTCCACTTATGACTGAGAGAGGAGAAGCACCAAAAGAGTTGCACGTAGTGTACGTACGAGTGAGGAGGTGCTCACACGTGGAGTGGAGGCAGCCACTGCCACTGTCACCGCTCCCCACTTCACTTCCCCTCCCTTCTTCTCCGCCAGCATTAACCGCACCCCCACTCCTACTACTCCCTCCGCCCGGACCGGATCCACAGATCGCCGGCACCGTCGCCGTCGCCCTTCCCCCTCCCTCTCCTCTCCGCCGGCGTCCTCATGGAGGCCCCACCCACGGCGGCGCCGCCCGGCGTCGGGGCCCAAACCCTCGCGCTCGCCGTGGCAGCGGCCGCGGCCTGCAGCGTGGCCGTGGAGGACAAGGCCACGGCCAAGCGCGCGCGCAAGCGGAGCAGGTACCTCGACGACTACGAAATCCCCACCATCCTCAACGCCCTCCACGGCGACGGCGACGGCGACGACGACGACGACTGCGTCGTCACCACACCCCCACCTCCCGCTCCAAGAAAGGGGGCGGCGAGCGAGGGCCCGGCGCTGCTCCTCCGGCTCCAGGACGCCAACGTCACCGCGCCCGACCTGCTCGCCGCGCTCCACCGCTGCGCCACATCCCCCTACGACGAGCCCCTGGTGACCGGGGGCGTCGACGCCGGCGCGCTCCTCGGCTTCTTCGCCCTCCGCCGGGAAGCCTCCATCTCTGTGGCCGCCACCAAGGACGCTGGCCTGGTCAGCAGCACAGGTAAGCATCGCTCTAACGACGCTCCTGCCGACGCCGCTGCTCGCCCGAATCCATGCCAGGCCATGGCCGTCGCCGTCCCCCACGGATCTGCCGGCAAGGAACAGGCCGGTGGCATTGCCATTGGACCAGCGAATGCAGCAGCAGCACTAGGAGGAGGAGGAGGAGGAGGAGCCGGACCCAGCAAGAGGAGGAGGAATAAGAAGGTGACATTCGCACTCGCCGGCTGCTCTGCTCAGCCCCCCACCCATGGCGTCGCCGCTGGTGCCATGGCTTACCCTGCATACGCACAAGCCCACCACGATGGACCATC
Source organism: Aegilops sharonensis (assembly GCA_904067115.1). Classification (NCBI taxonomy): domain Eukaryota; kingdom Viridiplantae; phylum Streptophyta; class Magnoliopsida; order Poales; family Poaceae; genus Aegilops; species Aegilops sharonensis. The sequence goes on from CAJFDF010000001.1 coordinate 31,934, forward strand.
AAATTCAGAGGGGCCTGGACCCAGCAAGAGGAGGAACAACAAGGTGACATTCGCCTCCGGCGCCGGTTGCCCGGCTCAACCCGGTGCCGCCGCCCACAACAGCATCAGCATCATCGGCAGCGCCGGTTCCACGCCCAAGAAGCCGGCCAAGAACAAGAAAGCTGTCAACGGGCAGCAGCATTTCAGCAAGCCGGTCGCGCTCATTCTGCAGTTCGTGCCGGGCACCGCCGCCGACCAGCTCCCTTCCAAGGAGCAGCTCCACTCCATGCTCCGCGGCTTCGGCCCCCTGATCGAGCCCAGCACCGAGATCACCAAGAAGCAGGCGCGCGTCGTGTTCCAGTGCAAAGCCTCGGCGGAGGCCGCCTACAGCTGCGTGCACACGCTTGGCGACTTCGCCGCGGCGCGGCTGCAGTACCTGCGCCCGCCGCCGCCCCCTCCAAAGATCCCGCTGACGGATGTAAGGAAGAACCTGGAGAGGATGATCGCGTCCCTCACCGGCCCCTCTCTTCTCGGCAAGGAGGACAGCGCGTGGAGCCTCGCCGGAGAGATGCAGCACTTGCTGGTCAAGGTCGACCGGGCGCTGAATGCCGGTGGGGCAGGGCCTTCCACCTCAGTTGCTGCTCATCACCATTGAGCTCTGCTCTGCTCAGCCATGCTCTGCTCTGCTACATGGAGATAAGCTCTCCCTGCCTCCTAGTATTCTAGTTTGTTAGTGATCCAGGTGCCCTTGTATATTACTAGCTCTAGTCTAGTTCCACCTAAGCTGCTGCTCATCACCATTGATCTCAGCTCAGCTATGCTCAGCCCAGCCATGCTCTGGTCTGGTCTGCTCTGCTAGATGGAGATGAGCTCCTCCTACCTCCTAGTATGGTTAGTTTAGTCAGTGATCCAGTTGGTCTTCTTGTACATTATGAACCCTAGTCCTGCTTAGGTACTGCTACTGCTCGAATCATCATCGTAGCTGCTACTTCTCACCCGGTATGTTCCGGTGTCTGTCGATCCATACTGGCTGCAGCGACGATCTTGCGACGATCGAGCTTCTAATGCTCATGTGTAATATATATCTACCTGCTACCAATGAAGTAAGCTATGGTGTGCTTGTTCCCTCCCCTTGGCATGATGATGATGATGATGATGATGATGATAAAATGCAGTTGGTTTCATTGTGAGTACCTTTCATCTGTGGTTGGTTGATAGGCCAGGAACTGCAATCCTGGAGTGAGTTGATCTGGTTGCCATCTTCATTTCAACCTGAGACAGCAAACAGCACCAAAAACAAAAGGAAAGCTTTCATGCAGAGCTGCAGGCTGATGATAATAAAACCAAGCAAGCAAAAAAATTGATGTTTGCTGAAACTGACTGACATCAGTGGTCAGGCTGCTGGCTGGCTGGATCTGCATCAAAGGTCACCACATGATTCAAGATCCAACTGAATTTTGGCATCTTGGGTGATGCATGCACACAACAGAACACCCAAAAGCCTTCAATGATGCATACAACAACAATATCAGCATGACAAGAATGTGTTATACTGCTCACAAGCAATATGATATCTGACCCATATCAGCAATCCACAAACAGATTTGTACAAAAAAAAAAAGGCACAACCATAACAATCTTTTCTTCTTGTTTTTCAGTGTACAGCAGACAGTATACATAATCTAAACTCACAATCATCACATATAGCTAGATTTTAAGTCTGACTTATTCTTTTATTCCATCTCTAGCCGCCCCGTGGCTGTCGCTGTAGCGGCAATCCAAACATTGATCACAAACTTATGACAAACAATCATATTGTACCAGGATCTGGCTTAAAACTTCTAGTTTGTGTTGCGGTTGTCGGATGGCGCAGCTGCTGCTTAGACGGCTTCCGCCTGCTCTTCGATATCGCTGCGTCCAGCATCGCTTGCGGCACTCCCATTAACCGGCACCTCAGCAGCAGCGACGGAAGGCGAGCTCGCGGCACCGTTCACCTGCACCTCACCAGCAGCCTCGGACGTGTCGCTGGACGGCTGCTTCGTGAGGGACTTCTGTTGACGGATGGCGGCCGCCGCTTCCGGCATGGCGACACCTGGAGGCTGAGGGGGAACCCACTGGCGCGGAGGCGGAGGCCTTTCCACAACACCGCCGCCGTACGCCAGCGGCCTCGGCTCCTCCGCGTGGAAATCAGGGGCCTTCCCGTTCTGGTGGTACGAGGGGGCATAGTTGTCCTGCGCTTGAGAGTACGATCCGTCCTCGCTCAAGTAGGCGTTGGATCTATAAGCAAGCTTTTGCTCTGCGTGTTGCAGCATCTCCAACGCCTGTTGCGTCTAGCGATAGAGATAGGACACTGTTAGTTGTTCTTACCACAAGTAAAAACAAGTACTCTTGTTTGCGCAAAGATAAGGCTCAGGGTCATCATATCATACCTTGGTCCCAGAAGATCTATTATCCCCTCGCTGTACCGTCTGCTGAAAGTCGGAAAATGTCATGCAAAGACAGGTCAGACATAAAATATTCAAGAAACAAGGTGTCAATATATGTGCAGCATATATACAAATGAGGAATATCACACTAGCTTAGATGTATATATCTCATTAAATAGCCTACGATGGAGGTAACCAGAATGTCAGATTTTGTATAAGAGAAAGGAAGATATGGCGACTTCCTGACGCTGTGAATTATCTCTGGTTGATATGTAAAATTTGATACATCATTTACTGGAGTCGATTAACTCAAATGTGAACTTTCCCAAAGCTGGACTGAAGGTTATAACTACAGAAAATGACAATCTGCCCAATAGTGTGCATCATACAACACCAAATTGTGTGTTGAAGAGTCAATCCATTTCAGCAAAAGCAAGGTGTATATGATTGGTTTCTTACCTCAACGTAAGATCTTGAATATGACCCAGAGGCAGGTTCAGTAGGTGCTGGCGCGAACGAAGGTCTCCCTGCTCAGCAAACACCCAATGGTAAGAAGTAGCAAGAAAGATGGAAGCAACCAATGGAGCTTAGCAAGAGATGCTGACCTGAGCCGAAATCGCTGTTTGGGGCACCATACATATTAGGTTGCTACAAAAGGGAAAAGCATCATACATATTAGGTTATCCAAAGCATGAACATATTATTGCAAGTGTGTAACAGGATGAACAGCATAAGTGCACACCTGAGGAGGTCTCCATGGAGTGTTAACAGGCCCTGAACATTGTGGTCAAACAAACAATAATTTAGCGAGGTCCTCATTGTTATCAGCATTCAGCACGCATGATACAATCTTTCAAATCTAGGGCATGCATGTAGATGGCTTTATACGACATTGTTATAACATAAGCTTCCGATACAGGGTGGGTGGGAGGTTGAACAGCATGCAAAAGAGCTTGTAAATGATGGGGAGAAGTGTAGCCCTGTAACTAGATTAGCTTTGCAAGTGTGGAATGCCACAGATGGATTGACAACATAAGGTGGATATCTTCCAGTGCAGGTGAAAGAATGAAAATTAGCATTGACCAATGGGAGTTGAACGGCAAAATTAAAACAACCCTTCCCTTTACATGATGTGCAAAGACAGACTTTTTATGGTTTTCGGCATGGTTCCTACTGCAACTAGATTAGCTTTGCAAGCCTAACAAACAAATGCAGCAAAGAGTGGAATACTGATGTATGAAATGCTACACGGATTTGTTTGATATACTAACCATTCCTTGCGGCGGAGGGGGCATGCTCTTCCAATGGGCGGTAGTGCGAAAACCTATCCTCCCTTGTAATATTTACGGAGTCCCTGCTATTATGGCTCAACGACTCGCTCAGCGATTTCAACACCTTTGCTTGGGAATCCAGCGCCTGCGTCAAAGTCACGAGTATCTTCTTTTCTGCCAAAACATAAGTAGAATGGATATATTATACTGTATAAGATGAACGGAAACAGTGTGATCAACCTGAGATGAAGATATGAAATTGCATATGCAGCTAACTGAGCTAGTGTGATGAACTAAGAAGGAGCAGTGTTTAGTTAGGTAGGATACCTTCGTCCTTTGAAGCGAGCAGCTCCTGGTTGGTCTGGGCGATGGCGGAAACGGCCGTCGCCGAGGCCTTGACGGCCTCCCTGGTCTCCTCGTCGATCTTGGCCTTGAGCTCGGTCGCCTCATCGCCCTCGGCGACGACCCTGCGGATCCAGGACTTGAGCCTGGGAAGGAGCAGCTTCTGCGCAACACACTTGGTCGTCAGTGGCCGGGTAACAAAGCCTGAATAAAACCTGTAGAGAAGATAGGAGGAGAGGTACCTTGACGAAGACGGCGGCGCTGGCTCCGAAGCCGAGCAGGAGCCCGGCGGCGACGAAGGCGCGGTACCAGGTGAGCCTGGGCTGCGGCGCGGCGACGACGATAGGCCCCGCCGCTGGCTGCGCGTAAGCTTGCGGAGGCGCGGCCGCGGCGGGGGCCTGGGCCTGGGTCGGAGGGGACGCGGTGGTGGGCGGCGGATCCTGCAGCGGAGCAGGTTAGCTGCCGGAGCAAGCAGGAGTAGCAGATGGGGGGAATTGGGAGAGCGAGGCAGAGAGAGAGATGGTGCGTACGGGGACTCGGCGGAAGGCCTCGTCGATCTCGTCGGCGGTGAGGCCCTTGTTCTGGAGGAAGGAGCGGCGGTAGACGACGGCGGAGCCCCTGACCTTGGGGTGGGAGAGAAACTTGACGGCGTTCTGCACGTACTCCTCCCTCACCGGCTGCGGCACTGGCGCCTCGAACGCCAGCTGCTGCGGCTTCTCGCCGGCGTCTGCTGCTGGTGGTTCCGGGCAGAATTGATTGATTGGCTTGGTCAGCAGCGATCGAATTGGGGAATCGAGCGGGGCAGAGAGAGAAAGAAGCAGATGACAGACCTTGCGGCGCCGGCGCCGGCGGCTGTGACGGCGGATTGGAGTCCATCCCCCTCCCCCTTCCTGGGCCTGCCCCGATGAGATGAGATGCGACGGGAGTCGCCCCCTGAGCTTGAGATCTGTCAGGGGAGGTGGTCAAGAAGAGATCTTTTTTCCGATTGATGAGTTGGGTTGAGGAGGCGATGCACACGGCGCCGCCTCCCAGCAGCAGCAGCAGTTTGAGAAGGAGTTGGGGTTGGATTATCCTCCTCTCTTCTCTCCTCTCCTCCACTCTCCCTTCTTTCTTTGCCTTCCACCCAAAAATTACAATTGTTGTGTTCCTTCTTTTTTCCTTTTTGCGAAACTTTTTCTTCTTCTTATATTTTTGTATTATTATTAGGGCAACTCCAATGTCGTGCATCAAAACGGCACTACAAATTTTGAACCGCATGGTCCACACACATTTTGTCTTCTGACGCCGTGCATCAAATGTCCGTGGGGCGGTCCGAAGTCTGGACATCTAAAATCCCCACAAACAACCGGTAGCAGGTTTGTGGGCGTTTGGAGATCCACCACGTAGGCACCCACCCAACTAGGTGGTCCCATCCAAACCTTCGCCGCACATTCCTCTGAAGAAAACCTCGTCAAGCATTCACTGCCCTCCAAGCCGACATGACCAGACGACCCCACCCGAACCCAGCCCGAAAAAACCGGGTCGGGCTGGGCTCGGGCCTTGTTTTGCAGGCCGGAAGGTAGTTCGGGCCAGGCTCGGGCTTCTCTTCTTTTTTTGTATTTCAAGTCAGGCTTTGCACGTGTGTACAATAGGAAATGGTGTTCAGGGGCGGGCTTTCGGGCATGATTCTGGGTCGGGCTCGGACTTGAAAACATAGAGTATTTCAGGCTTCGGGCCGAGCTCGAGCTTGAGAAAGGAAGGTTGGGATTTTACAAGCTCGACCCGAAACCCAGCTCGACCCAATGTTTGCCCAGGTTTAGGTCAGACTGGCTTGACCGGACAGCTCACCGAAGCTGCTTCAATGTGAACGCAATGACCGAGAAGCCTACTCCGACACAGCAGGTCAGACCGGCGTGACCAGACGGCTCATCGGAGCTGCTTCAATGTGAACACGGCGACCAAGAAGCCTACTCCGACCCCGCAAGTCAGACCGGCATGACCGAACAGCTCACTAGAGCTGCTTCAATGTGAACGCAACGACCGAGAAGCCTACTCTGGCTGCTACGCCCGTTGAAGTGGTGTTGGTCCGCCTAGCCTATCTATTTAAGCAGGCTGGTCTGGCCGACAAACCCCATATCCACTCCGCGCATCGTCGCCTCTCCTCTCCCATCCTCCGCGCACCGCAAAGATGAGCAAGTCCGACAGTGGCCCCGGGTGGTTCTCAACACCGACAGGTGGATCCCCAAGGTCGTTTGGATTGCGACGCCCCCGCCCCCGCCCCCAGGCCCATCGACGGACACAATTAGGGGGGGGGGGGGGGCGGTGATCTCCGACGACAAGAAGGATGCCAGTCGTCTGTTTTTGTGAAAGATGTTTTTTAAATGGGGAAGATGTTTGGTCTGTTTTTGTGAAAGATGCTTTTAAAATTTGGCAGATGCTTGGTGCGCCCCCCTTTCTATCTGACGCCTATAAAATGAAGAAAACTCAATAGATCCCATCAATCACAAACAAATCAACAAGCAGCAGCCTATACTACGCTTACTTCAACACACGAATCACTACAAAGAGAGAGAATGCAGGAGCCTACACATACATACATACATACATACATATAACCTCTCCACTTACTTACTATAGCAACACATCTTTCAAGGAGTCTCTCTTTGTAGTAACAACCATACATACATATGTAATCTACACGCCAAACATGTTTTCCAACCCCCCCTCTCTCTCTCCCTCTCAGCGATCCCGCAGCCCATGCCCATCATCAACCACCACCACCACGCCGCCCGCCACCTCAGCGCCATCAGCCGCCACCGCTCGCCCGCCCTCGGTGTCATCACCGCCGTCGTGATGCCCCACCACGGGCCGGAGCAGCAGGCCCTGCAACCGCACCAGGTAGCTCTGCCCCTGCGCCGGCTGCGGCCCCACGTACCGGCTCACCACCGCATCTCCGCCGCTGCTGCCCGAGGGGCGGTCCTGCTGCAGCATCTCGCTGCTGGAGCGGATGCCGTTGAGCGCGCTCAGGTCCAGGTTGGGGAACACGGAGCAGCGGCAGCGCGGGCACTTGACGTTCAGCCGCAGCCACTGGTCGATGCACTCCACGTGGAAGTTGTGCGCGCAGGGGAGGCCCCGCACCTCGTTGCCCACCTTGAACTCCTCCAGGCAGATCGGGCACTCGCTGCAGTCTGTCGGGACGGCTTTCAGCATGAACTTGGGGAGCTCCTGGATCAGAGCCTCCACAGCTTCTCTCTGAATGAAGCACCACAAAAAAAAAATAGCGCATTTAGCACAGTGGAAGCATTCTTTCTTCTCCTCATCCATCTGGTGAATTACCGTTCCTCTCAGCAAGCTAAGCGACTCACCTGGGCTGCCGTCAGATAAAGGCCAGGATGGTATGCGGTGTCCTGGCCCATTCCTCTCAGTTCCAAGCCGACCGCCTCGAATGCCCAGTCAGGCACCCGGATCATGTCAACCAAAACCTGCACAGATTAACATCACATTCATGCACATACCCTACCACCAGAAACAAACATAGCTCTCTACTGTAGATTTAATTTGACATGGCGTAATTGGGAGGGCCCAAACAAAATACATAATCCTGGCTGATTTGGACATACTGAATTGAACAGAAGAGTGCAGAGAAAGGTGATACTTTCAACCGGCTAATGTTGAGATATCACTTCCTAGTTGCAGATGGACAAATGTCTGCACTGCAAACAAACAGAAATATTACCCCATATTCAGAGACCGGAATCCCCTGCTGTGCCCTCAGTTGGAGTGCATGCCTTCGGTTTAGCCACTGCCACAAAAATAAAAACATGGAAAACGTGAAATTCCTCTGATAATCATAGCACAAAGTTTAGCCCAGCACAATCATGGCCACTGGTGTCTACACATCAGTTTGTCTTGTGCAAATACAAAGAACACTCGACAGATTCATAATGTTTTTAGTAACTGGATATGATACTAACTGATGCAAAGTAAATTTGAACACTCCGATGTTGAATTGGCAACTCAGTACACGCATCAAGCACAAGTTTAATACCTTCAATTCAAACGGCGATAGACATGAATGTCACTGCAGCCAAGTAAGACACAAGCAGGTGAAACTAACTAAAATAGTCTATGAAGATTGAAGAGCATATGCTACATCAGTAGATTTTCATTGACATGAACCTTCCAAAAGCTAAATATTGACACCTTTTGTATAATAATCATGTATAAACAGCACTTCAATATATCTTGAACCCATGCCAGCTTAGATTTTGTATGAAAAAATTATGGAGCAGTACCTTTCCAATAGCCACGCATGCAATACAGGCGAGCCCACAGTAACTGAAAAGCAGCCATATCAGGAAGCCCCATTTTTGTCCTTCCTCTGGCAACTGTCCACAGAGTGAATGTGCAGTGAGTAGCAATTCTCTCCATGCATGGTGATGGTAAAATTTGCTTACACAATAAAGAACTTACACAGCTCCTTGCACTGTTAAACCACAATGTTCCTATCACAGTCCAAACCCACAGGAAAGGGTACAGAAGAAGAACAAGGACTGACAGAACAACTATCCTCCCACAGAAACGAGTATATCTCTGTTGCCATCCAAGATCCCTGCAATTTGTTACAGAAAAATGTCACTGATGTACAGCAAGGTTTACTATCCAGTTCTCTCGGAAAAGGAGAGAGATAGATAGCTGGAATCTTAAAACACCAACATAAGACCCCCTACAATAGGCAGAGTGCCACCTGCTGTTGTAGAAAGTTGTTTTGTCTTAAAGACTGCCAAATGCGTCAAAAGAAATGGCGTGTCCTGTTTTATTGAATATTGTTACTATTGTCATGGAATTCTACCGCACGATGTAACTCTAATTACAGAACCATAAACACCCACAGCCCACAGCTAACTCTTAGTTTCTTCAGAAATACTACCTCCGTTACAAAGTAAGTGTCATGGTTTACGATCAAGTATGAACTAATATTTTGGAATGGAGGGAGTATTTGAAGACACAGTTCTGTTTGAATCAAAAATTAAGGTATCCCCAAAACCAGATTATGCAAAACACTGGTGTTGCGCTATGCGTTTGAAATTAATAATGTGAAAAATGCTCAAAGACACTAACATTACTATCTCTGGTTAATGATGCCACCATAATATGTACTGTGTCATGTGGGTGGCTCCTCCACAACTGGCGGAATATTCAGAGGGTTATGACCGTGGTTAAGTAATGAACATGCCAATAAGTCATGAGGTATACTTGGAGGCTATATTCAGTCAGTCGGATCATTTAGAAAGGAACAACTCAGTACTGTGTCCCCTACTCTAGTAGTTAGTACATGAATCTTGACCTAAGTTCCTCGCTCACATACACAAAATCCACAAGAATGCCTCTGTTTAATTATGTCCTGTTTTATCCCATATGTTGTTACTACTGTCACAGTATTCTACCGCACAGTGCAACTTTAATTATAAAGCCATACACTCTCACAGAAAACTCTAATTATGTTAAAAAAATATTTCAAGATCAAGTTCTGCTTGAATAAAAAAGTCATAAGGTACCCAAAAGAATCAGATTATGGAAAACATTGGTGTTGCCCTATGGTGACGCTTGGAAATAAGGCAGTAACTAGGCCAAAATAATGTGTACAACGCTCAAAGACGCGAACGATGCTAGCTCCGGTATGCACCGTGGCTTCCTCCAAAACTGACAGACTATTCAGAGGGTTATGCCCATTATTAAGTACTCCCTCTGTCCGGAAATACTTGTCGGAGAAATGGATGTATCTAGACGTATTTTAGTTCTAAATACATACAATTTTATCCATTTATGTGACAAGTAATTCTGGATGGAGGGCGTACTTGATTAACATGCCAATAAGTCATGAGGCTTATTGGGAGGCTATGGCAGAGCAACATAAATAATGGCGCATACAATTGGCTAGTTTTGTTTTTTGGCTGGCATGTTTGTCCTTAAATTTGGGATAATACTAATCTGACATATCCAAATTTATGTGTTTAGAATTGATTGCAATAAGACTGGATGACTGGAGGCCTTGCGTTCTTTCACCAAAGCAGAGCATAACACTGAATCCGAAACTGAACGTTTGCTCAAGTCTCTCACTACTAATAGAGGGTCCAGCATGGTGAATAAATGCGGCACTATCATTTAGGCATTTGGATGAAATGCAGTAGTAGATAGAATATTCAGCCAGTCGGATGATTTTGGAAAGGAAGGAATCGGTGCTGTGCCCTCCTTTGTTTTCATGGTGCTCACTGCTCAGGAAGTATGAATTGAGGAATGTGCAATTGGGCTATAGGCAGGGGCATGTGAAAAAGAGAACGGTGGTACACTAGAGAAATGAAAAGGGGATGACTTACAGCCCCATGCCTGCGGCGAGGCCGTTGTCGAGGAACATGAGGAGGCGGAAGACGAAGACGGTGGTGTAGTCGACGACGATCCATATGTGGAGCGGGTGGGCGCAGAGGCGGTACCTCCTCCAGTTGATGGACACGATGATTCTATAGTGAGAAGACCAAGCAAGCAAACACACACTCACTTAGGCATGCATACATACATCCATACATAGATACATAGATAGATAGAAATGGAGTGGAATGGAAAGAAAGAAGACGTACACGCTGGTGGCGAGCATGGAGAGGAAGAAGCCGTCGTACCTGCAGCAGCATCAGAGCACGCACACAGATTCATATACATACATACATTCAGTGGGGAAAAAACAAGGGTGTACCCAGCGAGGGAGCGAGGGTTAGAGGGGCGCACGTACCACTTGAAATCGACGCCCCGCATCGCCATTCCTTTTGGTCAGATCTGAGACTAGCTGTCGTCGGAGCGCTCCGGCGGCTGCGGCGGCGGCGCCCGCATCCGTCGCCTCCGCGTCGAGGGTTTGGGGGTCCGACGGTGGGTGGGTGGGTGGATGCGGGGACAGACGGGAGCGGCCAAACGGAACGGAACGGAACGGAATGGATTGAGATGGAGGCGATGGGGAAGATGGTTGTGGGGACACACAGTGGCGGACAGTAACCGCACGGCGGAGGAGAGGAGGAGGGAGATGAACTCGCCTGACGACGCTCGGCTACTCCTACCTACCCGCCTACCCCTTGCCCGGCCGCTACGCCTCCTCTTCGCCCTGCCACGTGGGGCAGGATTGCATGGGCCCAGATGTCTGTGGCACGTGGGTAGGTCATGTGTCCGTGCGTGCTCGCGGGATGATGATGTTACAGGGCCACGGCGGCAACAGTGGTGGGCCACGGCGGCAACAGTGGTATGTCAAGGCATCTATAGAGGTGTTTGTTTGTCTAAAAAAAAAAATCTATAGAGGTGTTTGTTTCATCAATTTTCGTCTGTCACCTGTTAACGCTGTACCGTTTACCTGCGTTTGGTGACAACCCTATGTAATCAGGTCCCTCCGTAATCAGGTCGAGGCAAGCTATCGATCGAATTCACAGCGGGAGCACCCCTCTCAGTCCATGCCCCTCGGATACCACGACACGAAGCGTCGGGCCACGGCCGGCGGCCCTTGCGACCAGGGTTCGAAAAATGATAGTCTCTCGATGAGTTGTTTTTATTTCTTTTGCAGCTCCTACGGCGCCCGGCAAGGCCTGATGCGGGCACCTCATGAGGCGGAAACGACTTCAAACGTGCCAAGCTAAGTTGTTCCTACACGCCGATGTACAACAACGACGCCATGACACAGCACTGGAACAATAAATGCAGCATGTTAACTAGGAAATCATAGTTTGTTGCACGCCCCCACGGGACCCCATACTTGTCTCTCTCAATGCAGGAAGGAAGGAAAACAAAACAAAAGCAGCACGCGCACTGCACCAGTTCGCGAGGAGGGATCTACGGCGACCTCCTGAGCTCAGCCAGACCCCACCTCGCGCTTCACCGGAGCGCGGCGACGGGACGACCCGCTGCCGCCCTCGAGGCGGGCACGGCGGCGTGGCGGTTGATCGTAGCCGCAGCTGGAGAAGCTGTCGCCAGAGGAAGAGTCGCCGTAGCTTGACGACTCGCGGTCGCCGCCGGGAGCAAGTTCGCCTTCATCCTCATCACGACCGTCGCCAAGACCGAGCACCTCGTGCCGTCGTTGTCTTCAAGGCAGCACCCAACGCGGCGGCCATCCTTTCCGAGGGTCGCGTCGCCATCGTACCTGAAGTGGAGGGTGCACCGCTTGCCCAGACCGCGCGCGCGGGTAAACGTCTGCCAGCCTCAGGCCAAGCCTGCGTTGCCGGCGACGGAGACCTCCACCGCGACCCAGGATACCCTACTGCAGCAACCGTCCGCCTGCAACCAGAGCCCGCCTGGGCCAGCGGCCGGCAGTTCGCCGACGAAGGAGCGCGGGAGCTGAAGCCAGTTGCCGGCCGGGTTTTCCGACCACACGACGAATTCCGGTCGCTCCTCCGCCGAGTGGAAGCGCGGCCGGGGAGGCCGCGCGGCCACAGCACGCCTTCCTCCACCAACCGGGCTGCCTCGACATGGGCGGCCCCCACCACGTGAAGGGCCACCGCCGCGGCCGCGGAGAGCCACGGCGGGGGTCGCGGAGTGCTTGCGAGGGCGACAGCGTCCGCGCTTGGGCGGAGGAGAGCCAGGCCCTTCCTGGCGAGCCTTCCCCTTCTCCGCGGTCTAAAACCTCTTCGCAGGCGCCATGGGGGACGCTACAAGCAACGGAGCGAGGGAGGAGAAGCGAGCGGAATGGGAAGAGATGGGCGACGAGGGCTCTCACCCCTCCTCATTTATAGCCCAAGTAAGGCTGAGGGAGTCCTGGATTAGTGGGTGTCCGGATAGCAGAACTATAACCTTTGGCCGGACTCCTGGACTATGAAGATACAAGATTGAAGACTTCATCCCGTGTCCGGATGGGACCTTCCTTGGCGTGGAAGGCAAGCTTGGCGATACGGATATGTAGATCTCCTCCCATTATAACCGACTCTGTGTAACCCTAGCCCTCTCCGGTGTCTTTATAAACCGGAGGGTTTTAATCCGTAGGACGAACAACAATCATACCATAGGCTAGCTTTTAGGGTTTAGCCTCTCTGATCTCGTGGTAGACCTACTCGTGTAATCATGTGACACCCCTGATTCAATCGTACACTAATCATGCACGCAAACGTGTACGATCAAGATCAGGGACTCACGGGAAGATATCACAACACAACTCTAAAACATAAATAAGTCATACAAGCATCATAATACAAGCCAGAGGGCTCGAATACAAGTGCTCGATCATAGACGAGTCAGCGGAAGCAACAATATCTGAGTACAGACATAAGTTAAACAAGTTTGCCTTAAGAAGGCTAGCACAAACTGGGATACAATCGAAAGAGGCGCAGGCCTCCTGCCTGGGATCCTCCTAACTACTCCTGGTCGTCGTCAACGGGCTGCACGTAGTAGTAGGCACCTCCAGTGTAGTAAGAGTCGTCGTCGAAGGTGGCGTCTGGCTCCTGGGCTCCATCGTCTGGTCGCAGCAACCGGGTAAAGAAAGGGGGAAAAGGGGGGAACAAGGCAACCGTGGGTACTCATCCAAAGTACTCGCAAGCAAGGAGCTACACTGCATATGCATGGATATATGTGTAAAGGGCCATATCAGTGGACTGAACTGCAGAATGCCAGAATAAGAGGGGGATATCTAATCCTGACGAAGACTACGCTTCTGGCAGCCTCCGTCTTGCAGCATGTAGAAGAGAGTAGACTGAAGTCCTCCAAGTAGCATCGTATAGCATAATCCTACCCGGCGATCCCCTCCTCGTAACCCTGATAGAGAGCGACCACCGAGTTGTATCTGGCACTTGGAAGGGTGTGTTTTATTAAGTATCCGGTTCTAGTTGTCATAAGGTCAAGGTACAACTCCAAGTCGTCCTGTTACCGAAGATCACGGCTATTCGAATAGATTAACTTCCCTGCAGGGGTGCACCACATAACCCAACACGCTTGATCCCATTTGGCCGGACACACTTTTCTAGGTCATGCCCGGCCGCGGAAGATCAACACGCCGCAGCCCCACCTAGGCATAACAGAGAGGTCAGCACGCCGGTCTAAACCTAAGCGCCCAGGGGTCTGGGCCCATCGCCCTGAGCACACCTGCACGTTGCGAGGGCGGCTGAAAGCAGACCTAGCCTAGTGGCGTTCCAGTCCAATTCGGCGCGCGCCGCTCAGTCGCTGACGTCACGAAATGCTTCGGCTGATACCACGACGCCGAGTGCCCATATCTTTCCCACGTAGTTGGTTAGTGCGTATAGGCCAGTAGCCAGACTCAGATCAAATACCAAGATCTCGTTAAGCATGTTAAGTATCCGCGAACGCCGAACAGGGCCAGGCCCACCTCTCTCCCAGGTAGTCTCAACCTGCCCTGTCGCTCCGCCACAAAGATCCACACAGAGGGCCGTCGGGACAAGGTCCTTTCAGCCCCCAATCCGTGAATCACTCGCGGGTGCTCCTCGAGCCGACCCGACTTTAATCACCACATGTATCATGTATAAGTATATAGTATATACCCGTGATCACCTCCCGAGTGATCACGACCCGATAGTATAGCACAGCAGACGGACAAGAATGTAGGGCCACAGATGGAAATACTAGCATCCTATACTAGGCAAGTAGGATTGCAGGTAAAGGTATCAACAGAAGTAACAAAGACAGGCTATGCATCAGGATAGGAATAACGGAAAGCAGTAACATGCTACACTACTCTAATGCAAGCAGTATAGAGGAGAGTAGGCGATATCTGATGATCAAGGGGGGGCTTGCCTGGTTGCTCAGACAAGGAGGGGTCGTCGGTGACGTAGTCGACCACAGGGGCATCAGCATCGTCACGGGGTCTACCGGAGAGAAGAGGGGGGAGAAAACAGTAAATACATAGCAAGCAAGTGCATAACAGAACAACAAGCAGAGCTAGACGTGTTCTAACGCGGTATGAGGTGATACCGGTGAAGGGGGAAACATCCGGGAAAGTATTCCCGGTGTTTCGCATTTTCGGGCAAAGGAGCTGGAGGGGGAAAGTTGCGAGTTCGATAGGTTAGGGGGGTGTGGCGGACGAACGGGTTGCGTATCCGGAATCTTCTCGTCGTTCTGAGCAACTTTCATGTTGAAAATATTTTAATCCGAGTTACGGATTAAAAGATATGATTTTCTAAAGATTTTATTAATTTCTGGAATTTAATTAATTATTTAAATCCAACATTATCCAGAATAGTAAATGATGACGTCAGCATGACACCAGAGTGATGTCAGCAGTCAACTTTGACCATTGACCTGGTCAACCTGACGTGTGGGTCCAGTTGGACCCACCTGTCATTCTCTATTTAGGTTAATTAGGGTTTAGGTTAATTAGTTAGCTTAATTAGTTGTTTAGTTTAATTAATCAAAATTAATTAAGTTTATTATTCCTGTAATTAATTAATTATATATATTATTTATTTATTTATTTATTTTAATTCCTTTTTTTTGGAAACGTTCTGTGGGGGGGGCGCGGGCCCCATTTGGCAGTGGCCCAGGGCCATAGCGGGTCGGACGCTGCCCCGCGGGGTGCACCCGAGCGGGCGCGGTTCCAGGGGTGAGCGCAGGCCACCGGGGTGCAGTGGGGCGCCGGCCAGGGGGTGGCCGCGGGCGAGCTGGAGCGCGACGAGACGGGCGCGGCCAGCCATGGGGTGAGGCGCAGCAGGGAGACGCTGGGCAGGGGCGACCGGCAGCGGTGGCCGTGGGCGAGGCAGGGCACGACCATGGGGCACGGGTGGGCGCGTGCGCGCACGACGGCGCAGGCCGAAGGCCGCAGGGGGGCAGAGAGTCTCCGGGTGCCGGAGCACGGCAACGGGCGGGCGAGGCGAGGGGTGGCGCCGGAGTGGAGCCCCGGGGCGATAGACGCAAGGCGCTGCCCCAATGCAGGGGCGTCGATGTGCGGGCGGCCGCCGTGGGCGACGGCCGGTGGCGGCGACAGGAGGCGGAGCCGGGGAGGGGGGGCTCCAGGCGACGTCGTGGCGTCGCGGGTCACCGACGCGCGGCAGCAGAGGCCGGTGCGAGGGGGGCGCGGCCAGGTCCATGGCAACGGGAGCAGAGGGGCAGAGAAGAGGGGCGTAGGCGAGCGCGGCGGCGGGGCTCACATTGGGATGTAGGGGACGGGGCAGTGTGCTCGGTGGAGGTCGGGGAGGACGACGGGACGAGCGGCGGAGCGGGAGGCAGTCCGGCGGGGTAGCGTTCCGGCGAGGCCCGTGGAGCTCCGGGCGCGGGGCGACGGTGGGGTTCGATCCGGGCGGCGGCGAGGGGCGCAGGGGGGCCCGACGCGGTGGCGTCTGGTGGCGGCGGGGACAGGCGACGCCGGCGAGGCGTGTGGCGGCGACGGCAGGGGGTCGGGGTGGTTCGGTCCCGATCCGATCTGGATCGGGAGGGGGAGCGAGTGGGGGGGCGAGTGGGTGACGGGGTGGTTAGGGTTTCGGGGTCTCACCGGTGGGGGGGGATAAGGAGAGAGTGGGGGGGGGGCGGCCGGGGCCTGGTGATGGCCCAGTGGGGTCTGTGGTCAGCTGGGCCGAAGCCCGGGGGGGTTTCTCTTCTTCCTTTTTTTCTGTTAGTTTTAGGTTTTAGTTTTTCTGTTTTATTCTTATTTATTTTCTTTTCTGTTTTAAATCAGTTTAAATTATTTAGACATTTTCTAAAAATGTGTTTACTTCACCACAATTACCTTTGTAATATTTGGCAACCACCGAACATTTTTGTTTCAAATTTTGAAAACTTTGTTTGTTGCCAAAAATCCAAATTTGAATTCGAATCGTTCTGAACTAACGCGAGATTAGCGACAGTAACGGAGGTGACATGGCGTCATTAGCAGAGGTTACTGTAGCTTGATTATCCGGGCGTCACAACCCACCCACCCGAACATAGGCGATCTATCCAAAATTAGGCAAGAGCCCGAGGAAACAGTACATCATTACTGGGCCAGATTCCTCCTGGTTATGAACAGGATAAAGGACTGCTGTGAGGAAGACGCAATTTCATTCTTCTGCAATAATTGCACGGACAAGGGAATCCTCAACGCCATAGGTCGCCGTGAAATTACACGCTTTGCTGACTTGGCGTCCATAGTACGAAAGTACTGTGCGATGGAAAGCGCCTGGAAAATTGAAGTAAGATTTTGGGACAATCCGGCCCTGAATACAAACCCAGTCTGAAATAAAAGGGTGCATTATTGCCAATCACCCGGGTTAAACACCAAAAAACAAAAAACCCCTACAGGGAATGGAACCGTACTGGAGGGATGGCTCAACGGACCCTGTAAAATTCATAGTACAGAGGGCGCCACACCAACTCATAGCCTTAGAGCGTGTTGGATACTCCGGCAGGTGGCCAAAAGTGGCGAAGAGCTTCTAACCCCAGCATCCACAGAGCACCAGCCCAGGGATACCAGTATGGTATTAACAGTCTTCAAGACTTTCGCATCAAACAATATGCGAAAACGAACACTCCGCAGCCTTGCCGAAGTCTACCAAGTAGCAACAATAAATCCATGGAGTGACACGGCTATTACCTTTAATGCCAGTGATGAACCTAAATTCCGAACTGCCCGAGCACCAGCAGCATTGGTCCTCAGTCCAATAGTGGACGGCTTTCGCCTTACCAAGGTACGTACTCATGGACGGTGGCAGCGGATTGAACCTCATTTATGAGGAAACCCTTCGAAAAATGGAAATAGACTGGAGCCGCATTGAGTGAAGCAGCACAACCTTTAGAGGAACAATACCCAGTTGGGAAGCGTGCTGCACAGGAAAAATCACACTGGATGTGGTGTTCGGCACGCCGGATAATTACAGGTTCGAGGAGGTCACGTTCCAAGTGGCCCCGTTCAGCAGCGGATACCACGCTCTATTAGGGCGAGAGGCATTCACAATTTTTCAAGCTATACCCCATTAAGGGTACATGAAGCTCAAAATGCCCGGGCCCAATGGAATCATCACTCTTGCTAGTGACCCGGACATAGCACTCCGCGCCGAAAATAAGACAGCCGTACTAGCCCTTGAGGCACTATCCGAAGCCCTAGCGGCCGAGGAACTGACTGCGCTGCGCTCCACGGTGAACAGGGACGATGTGATACTCGATAAAAGATCCAAGTCCACCTCCTTTAAACCAGCGGACGAAATAGTCAAATTCCAAGTCCACCCAACGGACCCTACAAAAATGGCCTCCATCGGGGCACAATTAAACCCTGATGTAGACACCGCACTACGAGAATTCCTACACGAAAATTGGGACATTTTTGCCTGGCACCCTTCAGACATGCCAGGAATCCCACGCCGGCTGGCCGAGCACATCCTAAACATCCTAAAAGGATTCAAGCCAGTCAAACAGGCTCTTTGGCGTTTCTCCGAACCTAAGAGACAAGCCATAGGAGAGGAGCTAGCCAAACTATTGGAGGCCGGATTCATCAGAGATATAAAACATCCGGACTGACTAGCAAACCTGGTGATGGTACCAAAGAAGGACGACAAATCCTGGCGCCTATGCATCGATTTCAAGGACCTCAACAAGGCTTGCCCAAAGGATCCCTTCCCCCTCCCCCACATCGATCAAATTATCGACGCTACCGCAGGACACGATTCATTGTGTTTCCTCGACGCATACTCCGGCTACCATCAAATCAAGATGGCAGAGCCTGACCAAGCCGCAACAGCATTTATCACCCCACACGGCCCATTCTGCTTCAACACAATGCCCTTCGGGCTCAAAAACGCCGGCGCAACATATCAGCGCATGATTCAGACATGTCTGGCAAACCAGATCGGCAAAACAGTGGAGGCATACGTAGATGATGTGGTCGTCAAAACCAAGCATGTCGAAACTCTAGTAGACGACTTGAGGCTCACATTCGATAATCTTCGAACATATGACATCAAGCTTAACCCAGAAAAATGCGTTTTCGGCGTACCAGCCGGAAAGCTCTTGGGCTTCATTGTATCCGGTAGAGGAATTGGAGCAAACCCAGCCAAGATCCGAGCTCTGTCACAATTGGATATCCCAAAGGACCTCAAACAAATACAAAAATTGACTGGATGCGTGGCGGCTCTAAGCCGCTTTATCTCCCGTTTGGGAGAAAAGGCATTACCCCTCTATCGCCTCCTCCGGCGCACCGAACACTTCGAGTGGACGGATGCCGCCACAGCCGGACTCGAAGAAATAAAAGCCATATTGGCAACAAACCCGGTCCTGGCCGCGCCCAACATGGGCGAACCAATGCTATTATACATCGCCGCAACTCATCAAGTTGTAAGCGCGGTGCTCGTTGTCGAACGAGAAACGGACGGACACAAGTTTCCCCTTCAAAAACCCGTTTACTACGTGTCCACTGTCCTCACTCCATGCAAGTCACGGTATCCGCATTATCAAAAGATAGCGTACGCGGTGTTTATGGCATCCCGGAAGCTGCGACACTACTTTCAAGAGTGTTCGATAATAGTAGCCCCTGAAGTACCTCTTAACGACATTATAAACAACCGCGACGCGACGGGCCGGATTGCCAAATGGGCCATTGAGCTCCTCCCGTTCGACATAACCTATAAGCCACGGTGAGCCATTAAGTCGCAAGTTTTGGCCGATTTCGTCGCCAGATGGACTGAAGCCGAACTCCCTAAAGAGTACGGCACATATTCCAACTGGATCATGCACTTCGACGGCTCCAAAATGTAGGCTGGTCTAGGGGCTGGCGTCGTTCTGACGTCCCCAACAGGAGATACAGTTCAATACGTACTCCAGAGAATGTATACGGACTCCAACAACGCAGCTGAATACGAGGCCCTTCTACATGGTCTCCGGATGGCAGTATCTATGGGCATTCAACGCCTAGAAGTGCGTGGAGATTCGAACCTCGCGATATCCCAAATAAATGGAGACTTTGATGCCAAGGATCCAAAAATGGCAGCTTATCGCAACGCCGTCCTAAAAATATCAGCTCGGTTCGAAGGGCTCGAATTTCACCATATAGCTCGAGAAAACGATCAGGCAGCAGACGTCTTGGCACGCATTGGCGCAAAGCGCGATGCTGTCCCCCCAATATCTTCTTAGAGAGGCTGTTCAAGCCATCCGTAGTATGGGAAGGGGAGTCCGGAAATAATAGCCCGGACCCAACAGCACTGCCTAACACCGAACATTCTGACACAACTGGAGGCTCTGCCAACGAAGTAACATCTTCAGCCCACGTAATAATGGCAGTCATTGCCCCATGGACGGAACCATTCCTAGCCTACCTAACCAGGCAGGAACTTCCCGAGGACCAAAACGAGGCACGCTGCATAGTGCGGCGATCTAAAGCCTATAAAGTCCATGAGGGAGAGCTTTATAAGAAAAGCACGACCGGAGTCCTTCAAAGGTGTATCTCCAAAGAGGAAGGGCGGAATCTTCTGGCTGCAATTCATGCCGGACTCGGCGGGCACCACGCCGCAGCCCGGGCCCTTGTAAGCAAGGCCTTCCGTACATGATTTTATTGGCCGACGGCCCGGGCAGATGCTCAGGACTTAGTCCAACGATGCGTCGGTTGCCAGCTCTTTGCTAATCAAAGCCACATGCCACCCACCGCCCTCCAAACTATACCCATCACCTGGCCCTTCGCGGTCTGGGGGCTTGACATGGTTGGACCCCTTAAAGGAGGAACCCACAAGCAAAAATACCTACTGGTCATGGTGGATAAATTCACAAAATGGATAGAGGCCAAGCCTGTTAAGACGACCGAATCCGGACCGGTGATAGACTTCATATCAGGGGTCGTACACCGTTACGGCTTCCCCCACAGCATCATCACTGATAACGGCACGAACTTCACGGCCGACGAGGCCAAACTCTGGTGCAAAAACATGGGCATCAAGCTCGACTATGCTTCAGTCTATCACCCTCAAACTAACGGTCGAGTCGTGCGAGCAAATGGTCTAATCATGAGCGGCATCAAACCCAGATTAGTGCGGTCCCTCAAGGAATCTAACACGCACTGGGTAGAGGAGCTCGACTCTGTACTCTGGGGGCTGTGGACCACGCCGAATCGCACCACCGGATTCACACCATTCTTTATGGTATACGGCGCAGAGGCAGTTCTGCCCTGCGACATAATTCATGACTCACCTCGCGTGCGCATGTACGAAGAAAGAGAAGCCGAGCTCGATCGGCAGGACAATTTGGATGCTTTGGAGGAGGAGCGTGACGTGGCAAAAGCCCGTTCCGCATTCTATCAACAGCAGGCTCGAAGATATCAAAGCAGAGAAGTACGGGCCAAAACTTACAATGTTGGCGAGTTAGTTCTACGCCTGCCGGACAAGAAAAAGGACAAACTCAAGCCCAAATGGGAAGGTCCCTTTATTATCGACCAAGTCCTGACCGGTGGAGCGTACCGTCTGCGAGATGCATCGGATAACCGACTTGAGCCGAACCCATGGAACGCAGCTCGTCTCCGAAGATTCTACGCCTAGCGCAGGATTCTGAGTTCGTCTCCTTCCTCTGTCTATTTTTTACACATTAGCTGTCTTATATTTCTCTCCTTCTCCCTCTTTTTCTCTTACAGCCTTTAAAGGCTCGTTCGCGCATTGTTCGCACACACTTGACGCGCTATCCGCGCTTATTATACCTGGGGGCTTCTTTAACAGAAGCTTATTTGTACGGGCTTCATGCCTAACACATGTGTAACGCTTCCGCATGTACCTTTTATTCACCATTATATGCATCGATATGACTTAAGTTTTGGCCAAGCTGGGTTGCCTGGCTCCTGTGCTTACCCCTACGTTCCCGATTGTTCGGCTAGGTGGTAAAGGGAGCACCTCTGCGATTGTTACTGCCGGGTCAGTCGGATGTGTACCTCAAACTGGGTGAAGCCGAAAGCTAGCATTCTTAAGGGAATATTCGGTCGGTGAACTAAAGATGATTTCTTACTTATTTATTTATCTGCCCCCAGATGCTTTTCTGCTTTTTTCGCAGTCCGGACATGCACTTTAAGGCATGCCTCCCAGGGAAAGGAACCCCTAACAGAACTATTCTCCCTGGAAGATGTTTCGTACTAACCATGTAATATAACATAACTAGTTGGGCACTTGTCTATTCAAGCACTAATTACCCCTACGCCTGGTCTCCACGCATGCCCCGGTTCTTACATAACCATGAGGGTATTCGGGCACACTCCGGACTATAGGGTCCCGAGGTTGAAGCGAAAAGGTCCGCCATGACAAATGATCTATAATCCGGCTAGAAGGCATTTTTACATGTCATCTTCAATTACATAGTCAATTTGACTGGGTGTATTCCTCCTCAATACCATCTAATAGGCTGTCTAGTTTACAATCCTGTTGGGAATACTTTGCGGCCAATTCTACTTGGCCGTACACTAAGCTCACAGGGATCTCCTTCCCATCGGGCCCCACATGTCCGACCTCGGCCATGTGGTTTGGGTCAGCCTTCGTGTACCGCGTCTTCACCATGGCCTAGGCCTCCCTGGCGCCTTGACGGCAGGCCGATATCTTCCATAATCGGAAGCGCCGCCGCGCTCCCTTAAGCCTCTCTGTAAGCTCTCCAAGGCCTTCGGGCAGGGAGACAGATGGCCACAAGGCCTGGGCGATGCCTTTCATCACCTACCAAACTCGTTTGTGCAGTTGTAAGAGCTCGGGAAGAAGGTCACCCGTAGAACCGGGCATTTCCTCTACAGGACGACCTGTGAGCATACCTACAGACATAACTTTGTTAGTCGACTTCCTCACCGAACTCTTTTTCAAAGTTCGTTCAAGCACTTACTAAAAATGCCGCGTCGAAGCCGTCGATTCTCCTTCATGGAGTCTGACAGCTGGGCACGAACATCCTTTAGTTCCTCGCCCAGCTGGGTGTTGGCATCTTGGAGATTATTCTTCTGCTGCCTCACCCTCGTAAGCACGCTCTCCCCGGCCTTTAACCGGCGCAAGAGTTGTTGCTTGTCCGGATCTACTCTGGCGCCATCTGCAATGATATTGTCAGATTTACACACACGCCGCACTTCACAACATACTTATCTTTCGAAGCGTATATTACCAGAGGGGGTCTCCTTGGCCTCCCCTGCAGCGGCTAGTGCGGCCTCAAGTTGGGCTTTGCACTCTTCCAGCTCCTGGGACAGTTGGGTATTCTTTTTTGTAAGATCCTGCATAACAAATGATCCTTAAATCAGTTATTCTAACTATTTCAAGTCTCGGGGGCTACTGGTATATATAACCATCAAATTTTCTCACCTGTATGTCTTTCACATACTGCTCCGTGGCTCTGGAGACCATTTTGAGCGGCACGGAGGTGCGCATCTTCCGAATTGAAGGCATCCAATGCCTCTTGGGAGAAACACGCGTCACGAAGAACTGTCCGGTGACGCCTGTGATTCATGGCACTCTCCACCTCGGAATTGGTGGCAGATAGTCCGTCGTCATCCTCTGTCGGAGGAGTATCCGACGCACGCCTCGTGTTCGCCTCCACTTCTGGACCTGGCTTTGGAGCCTGGCTGGTGGAGGCTCGATTGGCAACCTCGCCGGATATAGTTCGGCGAGCGCCCTTTTTCCTGAAGGGAGCACAAGCGTTAGTATACCTTCCGGGAATAAAACCTGGGAATAAGATGGCACGCCATACCGTTGCGCCGGCGTCTCAATTCGGACCGCACTTCTTTTCAGCCTACTGGGCCTTGCTGCCCCTTGTTGGCTAGCCACCGCAGGCTCGGCCTTCCGCCTCAAGGGCTCCCCCTGCAAAACACCATTGATATACGGTGATAAAAAATAAGCACGGATGGATCATTATCAAAGTATTCGGACTTCGGTCTCAGTTACCTGTGAGGCGGGAAGTATTCCGGGGTAATTGGCCGTAATGCCGACCAAGGCATTGTCGATGCTCAGTTGGTAAAATACCCCATCGATCAACTCCATGGAGATATCCGGATCCTCTTGGGAGGACGGATCGAGGGACCGTTCGGGATCCTCGGGTTGTGGAGGAGGGTTGTTTATATCCTTTACGGCCCGGCGCAATTCCTGCGTCGAAATCACAAGATAAGGTACTTAACTATGGGAATATGGAACGGATGGGCAAAAAGAAGTGTCCGCTTACCCAGCTTGGAGGATTGTACATAGAAAATCCACCCTGTGGATTGACGCGGAGGAACTCCTCCTCTTCTCCCTTGTACAATGCGGAGAAGGCCTTCGTCAGAGCAGCAACCGATCCCGGCCCCTTACGGCCGCAGCGGGTGGCATCATCCTCCCCGTTGAAATCCCACATGGGGTGGCCTCTATACTGAAGCGGCTGCACCCCCCGCATAATGCATGTGGCCATGACCCCGATCATGGTCAGTCCAGAATGAGCTAACAACCTTATCGCTCATCAGGTAGAGGGCGTCCTTGTCATTTTCCCTCTGAGGGCTCCGTGGACGCCAGCTTAGGCGCTTCTTCAGGGGAGCATTATTGAACTCGGGGAGGCCGATCCGAACAGGGTCCGGCAGAGGGACATCTTTTATATAAAACCATTCTGAAGGCCAGTCTTCGGACGCCTTCCTTGGGGTTCCGGATAGATATCCGGTCCCGGTGATGCGCCATAGTTTGGCTCCGCCCACTTAATATATCGACCCCTCCTGAGAACGGGGCACAAGGCAGAACAGCTTCTTCCACAGCGCGAAATGAGCCTCGACGCCCAATAACAGCTCGCAAAGGGCTATGAAGCCCGCAATATGCAATATGGAGGCAGGCGTAAGGTTGTGCAACTGGAGGCCGTAGAACTCCAGGAGCCCCCGGAGAAACGGATGAATTGGAAATCCGAGCCCTCATATTAAATAAGGGACAAGGCATACCCGCTCTCCTTTGGAGGGATTGGGGACGCTCTCCGCCTGCTTTCCGCCATTATAGGTGGCGAGTCCGGCTCGAACCGGGACCATGAAGGCTGGGGGAAGAAATCCCTTGGTTTGGAGCGTCACTAGCTCGCTGTGTGGGACGGAACATCTCTCCCAATCTCCAGGCTGAGGGCTGGGAGGGCGAGAGGAGGAGCTGCGTCGACTGGCCATGATGGAATGGATTTCTGTCGGATGCGCTCCGATGAATGCTCGCGAAGGTAAGATGGTGTGATTCGGATCTAAATCCTCGTCTCTTTTATAAGGCAGCTTATTTGCGCAGCTAGGAGGGTAAAAGTAAAAATACCCTGGTTTTTCGCATTCATTTGACACGTGGAAGACGGCCATTATCGGGCGTGGAAGCCAAGGAGCACAATATTCACGAGAAGCCGGACACTATTCAACAGGTACACAGAATTTGGAGAAGAACCCGCCTTGCAATGCCGAAGACAAATCTGCGCGCCGGACTCATCGTCATTGAAGCCTGGTTCGGGGGCTACTGAGGGAGTCCCGGATTAGGGGGTGTCCGGATAGCCGAACTATAACCTTTGGCCGGACTCTTGGACTATGAAGATACAAGATTGAAGACTTCGTCCCGTGTCCGGATGGGACCTTCCTTGGTGTGGAAGGCAAGGTTGGCGATACGGATATGTAGATCTCCGCCCATTATAACTGACTCTGTGTAACCCTAGCCCTCTCCGGTGTCTATATAAACCAGAAGGTTTTAGTCCATAGGACGAACAACAATCATACCATAGGCTAGCTTTTAGGGTTTAGCCTCTCTGATCTCGTGGTAGATCTACTCTTGTACTACCCATATCATCAATATTAATCAAGCAGGAGTAGGGTTTTACCTCCATCGAGAGGGCCCAAACCTGGGTAAAAACATCGTGTCCCTTGTCTCCTGTTACCATCCGCCTAGACGCACAGTTCGGGACCCCCTACCCGAGATCCGCCGGTTTTGACACCGACAAAGGCCAACCGTCGACCTCTTTTTGCATGCAGCAGGGACTCGTCAAGTCGGGCAGTTGCCGAGGCAGCATGGAGAAGCGGAGACACCCACGTCCAATCAGTCGCCACGCATCGACCAAGGCCGCAGGCTGTTGGGGTCCGCGGCGCTCCGCACTTGCCCTTTGGCTTCACCGCTAAGCCAAGTCCGAGCGCGTCTTGGGCCCGGGGGCTACTGTCGGCGTTCTGGGAACGGGGGTCCCCAGACTTGCCTGCCTGCGGCCCATGGTGTGGCTCCTCCAGTGGCCCAGTACGGCCTGTCTTCGTCAACCAACACTCAAGACCCTCACGAGGGGCCAAGCATCGAGAGGCGGACGACACAAGGCCTCCTTAGGAGCGGCCTCACCAGGCAGGCCGTCTTTTTCATGCAAACGTTGCAGGTCCTCCCGTGCCTCAGCTGTATCTTTTGTCTTCCCATACACACCCAAGAAGCCTAGCAGGTTCACGCAAAGGTTCTTCGTCACGTGCATCACGTTGATCGAAGAGCGGACCTCTAGGTCTTTCCAGTAGGGTAGGTCCCAAAATATAGATTTCTTCTTCCACATGGGAGCGTGTCCCTCAACGTCACTCGGAACAACTAGTCCACCAGAACCCTTTCCAAAGATTACGTGTAAATCATTGAGCATAGCAAGTACGTGATCACCGGTACGCATTGCTGGCTTCTTCCGGTGATCTGCCTCGCCTTTGAAATGCTTGCCTTTCTTTCGACATTGATGGTTGGTCGGAAGAAATCGACGATGGCCCAGGTACACATTCTTCCTGCAGCTTCCCAGGTATATACTTTCGGTGTTAGCTAAACAGTGCGTGCATGCATGGTATCCCTTGTTTGTCTGTCCTGAAAGGTTACTGAGAGCGGGCCAATCGTTGATGGTTACAAACAGCAACGCGTGCAGGTTAAATTCCTCCTGTCTGTGCTCATCCCACACACGTACATTGTTTCCATTCTAAAGCTGTAAAAGTTCTTCAACTAATGGCCTTAGGTACACATCAATGTCGTTGCCGGGTGAAAGATCGAGGATGTCGCCTAGAGGGGGGGGGGGTGAATAGGCGCTTTAAAATAATTACGGTTTAGGCTAGAACAAATGCGGAATAAACCTAGCGGTTAATTTG
>CAJFDF010000001.1:59217-77508 GCA_904067115.1 Aegilops sharonensis
GGCCAATCGTTGATGGTTACAAACAGCAACGCGTGCAGGTTAAATTCCTCCTGTCTGTGCTCATCCCACACACGTACATTGTTTCCATTCTAAAGCTGTAAAAGTTCTTCAACTAATGGCCTTAGGTACACATCAATGTCGTTGCCGGGTGAAAGATCGAGGATGTCGCCTAGAGGGGGGGGGGGTGAATAGGCGCTTTAAAATAATTACGGTTTAGGCTAGAACAAATGCGGAATAAACCTAGCGGTTAATTTGTCAAGCACAAAACCTACAACAACTAGGCTCACCTATGTGCACCAACAACTTAAGCTAAGCAAGATAAGCAACTGTGTGATAGCAAGATATATGACAAAGAACAATATGGCTATCACAAAGTAAAGTGCATAAGTAAAGGGGTTCGGGTAAGAGATAACCGAGGCACGCGGAGACGACGATGTATCCCGAAGTTCACACCCTTGCGGATGCTAATCTCCGTTTGGAGCGGTGTGGAGGCACAATGCTCCCCAAGAAGCCACTAGGGCAACCGTAATCTCCTCACGCCCTCGCACAATGCAAGATGCCGTGATTCCACTAAGGGACCCTTGAGGGCGGTCACCGAACCCGTACAAAAGGCAACCCTTGGGGGCGGTCACCGAACCCGTACACTTTGGCAACCCTTGGGGGCGGTCACCGGTACCCATCAAATTGCTCGGGGCGATCTCCACAACCTAATTGGAGACCCCGATGCTTGCCCGGAGCTTTACACCACAATGATTGAGCTCCGAACACCACCAATCGTCTAGGGCGCCAAGGCACCCAAGAGGAACAAGCTCTAGGGTGCCCAAACACCCAAGAGTAATAAGCTTCTCAAACTTCACTTCCACGTATCACCGTGGAGAACTCAAACCGATGCACCAAATGCAATGGCAAGGGAACACGGAGTGCCCAAGTCCTTCTCTCCCAAATCCCACCAAAGCAACTAATGCTTGGGAGGAAAATGAGAGGAAGAATGAAAGAAGAACACAAAGAACTCCAAGATCTAGATCCAAGGGGTTCCCCTCACTTAGAGGAGAAAGTGATTGGTGTAAATGTGGATCTAGATCTCCTCTCTCTTTTCCCTCAAAAACTAGCAAGAATCCATGGAGGGATTGAGAGTTAGCAAGCTCGAAGAAGGTCAACAATGGGGGAAGAACACGAGCTCAAAGGATTAGGTCTCAAGGGGGAAGAAGACCCCCTTTTATAGGTGGGGAGAAAAACCAACCGTTATCCCCTCACTCAGCCCGCACGACGCGGTACTACCGCACGGAGCTGCGGTACTATCGCGGTCGGCCCCGGTACTACCGCTGCAGGTTGCGGTACTACCGCAAGTGCAGCACTGGCCAGATGAAGGCCTGTTGTACAGGGCAACGAACGGTAGAACCGCCGGAGCGGTACTACCGCGCGCCCCTACGGTACTACCGTAAGGCAGGCAGCACTAGCCGCAGAGAAAGCACGGAAGTAAAAAATTACTTCCGTACCTACTTCCGCCGAGGGAGGGCCTGCGCAAAAATCCGGCACGGTACTACCGCACACGAAGAGCAGTACTACCGCGTAGGGCGCGGATGTAAAAATTACATCCGCCCCTACTTCCGCTCATGCTGCTAAGCCTGGCCAGAGCCCACGGTACTACCGCGCCCGCGGCACGGTACTACCGCGTAGGGCACGGATGTAAAAAAATTACATCCGCCCCTACTACCGCTCGAGTAGCTGCGCCTGGCCTGAGGCCACGGTACTACCGCTCCCACAGAGCGGTACTACCGTGAGCACCTGCAGTACTACTGCGGTGGACTGCGGTACTACCGCAAGGGCCTGCGGTACTACCGCTCCGGAGAGCAGTACTACCGCATGCCCCAGATTAGCAACACTAGGAGTCCTTCATTTTGCAGAGAAGACAACATAGGGAAACAATAAAACCAGAACTGCCATAACTTCTACAAATGAGCTCCGAATTGAGCAAACTCAAGCTTGTTGGAAACAAGACAACGAGTAGCATCGAAGAAGAGGCAGAGGAGGTATGCCTAACAAACAAAGGAGTGAAACCTCCAACAGAGAAGAAACGGCATATCTTCCAACATCGAAAACATCATAGAAGATGCATGTGAACTCCGTTTTCGATGAGCTCGAGCTTGTCATAAAAATGACCATAAGCTCCAAATCTCACAAGGAGAAGAACCAAACAAGAACCCAAAAAGATGATGCAAGGATGCAATGGTTTGAGCTCTCTACGAATGATACGATCAAGCTACTTATCGAGAGCCCCCCTTGATAGTACGGCAATCGATCCTATAACCCGGTCTCCCAACTACCATCATGAGACCGGTAAAATAGAAAACCTATCAAGGGCAAACCTTTGCCTTGCACATGGTCCACTTGAGCTAGACGATGACGATCTTGACTCCCTCAAGTTGGACCACCTTTCTTGATTGCGTTGGCTCGAAGAAGACTAGTTGATTGCTCCCCCATACTCCACTATGGGTGAGTCACTCTTCCGCACATCTTCACAAGTCCATTGTCACCAAATGGACGACAAGCTTCAAGCATTTGATCTCTTCGTGATGCTTCACTTGAATTTTCACACCGCAACCTAACCCCACAAAGAACTCTCACGAAGACCATGGGTTAGTACACAAAGTGTACTGGACAATGCTTACCATACCATGGGATCACTTGATCCCTCTGTACATCTTGTACGCTTTGTGTGTTGATCAACTTGATTCACTCTTGACTTAGTCTTGATCAACCTTGATTCTTTCCAACTCTCTTCATTTGGATGATGTCTTGGTCGACACAAACTCTCCTTGAAACCAACACATGTACTCCAAGAAAAGCCTATGGACAAAACCTTCAAATAAACTCAAGGCAACCATTAGTCCATAGAGATTGTCATCAATTACCAAAAACCAAACATGGGGGCACCGCATGTTCTTTCACCGGGTTGCTTAGGGCCTTGGATGAGAACTGGCATCATAATGAACTTCTGCTTCATGCACATCCAAGGAGGAAGGTTATACATACATAGAGTCACGGGCCAGGTGCTGTGATTGCTGCTCTGCTCCCCGAAAGGATTAATGCCATCCACGCTTAAGCCAAACCATACGTTCCTTAGGTCACGTGCAAACTCAGCCCAGTACTCTCTCTCGATTTTTCTCCACTGCGACCCGTTAGCGGGTGCTCTCAACTTCCCGTCTTTCTTATGGTCCTCACTGTACCATCGCATCAACTTGGCATGCTCTTTGTTTATGAACAGTCGTTTCAACTGTGGTATTATAGGAGCATACCACATCACCTTCACAGGAACTCTCTTCCTGCGGGGCTCGCCATCAACGTCACCAGGGTCATCTCGTCTGATCTTATACCACAATGCACCGCATACCGGGCATGCGTTCAAATCCTCGTATGCACCGTGGTAGAGGATGCAGTCATTAGGGCATGCATGTATCTTCTGCACCTCCAATCCTAGAGGGCATACGACCTTCTTTGCTGCGTACGTACTGTCGAGCAATTCGTTATCCTTTGGAAGCTTTTCTTCAATATTTTCAGTAGCTTCTCAAATCATTTGTCAGGCACAGCATTCTCTGCCTTCCACTGCAGCAATTCCAGTACGGTACCCAGCTTTTTGTTGCCATCTTCGCAATTGGGGTACAACCCTTTTTTATGATCCTCTAACATGCGATCGAACTTCAGCCTCTCCTTTTGACTTTCGCATTGCATCCTTGCATCGACAATGACCTGGCGGAGATCATCATCATCGGGCACATCGTCTGATTACTCTTGATCTTTAGCAGCTTCCCCCGTTGCAGCATCATCGGGCACATCGTCTGGTTCCTCTTGATCTTCAGCAGCTCCCCCCATTGCATACATACATACATACATACATAGAAAGATAGATAGAAATTGAAGAAGCAAATGGAAGGGAATGGAATGAAAGAAGACGTACACGCTGGTGGCGAGCATGGAGAGGAAGAAGCCGCCGTACCTGCAGCAAGCCCAGCAGCACAGATTCATATACATTCAGTGGGGGAAAACAAGGGTGTGGAGTGGGTAGAGGAACCCAACGAGCGAGCGAGGGATGGGGGGCACACGTACCACTTGAAATCGACGCCCCGCATCGCCATTCTGGTCAGATCTGGAGCTCACGGTCGTCGGAGCGCTCCGGCGGCTGCGGCGGCGGCGCCCGCATCCGTCGCCTCCACTCCGCTCCGCTCGAGGGTTCGGGGCTTCCGACAGTGGGTGGATGCGGGGACAGACGGGAGCGGCCAAACAGAACGGGACAAAACGTTATCGATTGGGATGGAGCTGATGGGGGAAGATGGTTGTGGGGACAGTGACAGACAGTAACCGCACGGCGGAGGAGAGGAGGAAGATGAACTCACCACGCTCAGCTACTCCTACCTACCCGCCTACCCCTGCCCTGGCCGCCACGCCTCCTATTCCCCCTACCATGTGGGGCAGGATTGCATGGGCCCAGCTGCCTGTGGCACGTGGGTAGGTCATGTGTGCGTGCGTGCAGTGGTGGGGCTCCTACGGACGGACGGAAGGGACACTACTACGGCAGTGTATGTATGTTAAGGCATCTATAGACAACTCCTCAACTCCAACGGGCCGACCCAAACAGACGGCGCTTTTGTCCGCTTTTTGTCTGTTTGGGTCGGCCGCCCGCCCGGCGTCCGCCCTTTTTTAGATTTGGGTCGGCAGCGCGCCCAACGCGCCGACCCATTTCACAACCACGCGTGCTTTTAGATCATGCCAGCACGTGGGAAAAGTTCGCGCGCGCGGGGGAAAATCGGCATAGCGCGCGCTGGCTTTGGAGCTCCAGAGCACGGGAAATGTTTGCGCGCTTGTTTTGGCGCGCCACGGCCGGCGCTCGTTATAAGAAGGCGTTCCCTCCACACTCAGTCCGCCGCCCACTCGTCTCGTCCCCTCTCAGTAGCCTCGTTGCCTGTGCACCACCATGTCGATGCGCATCCTCGGCGCTTCGGATTTTCGCAGAGTCCGCGAGCGCCCCTCCGTCGCCTTCTCCGCGAGATCTTGTTTGGCGAGAAATGCCTCATCCTCGGCACCTTCCACACCACTGAGCAGGCGGCCCGCGCGTACGACGCGGCGGCATGACGCCTCCGGCGGCCGAGTCGGGAGATGAATTTTCCTGACATGTTGAGCCAGCGGGCGCAGGATATGGCGCCTCTCCCGCGGCTTTTCACCGACGAGGATCGTCGCGTCCACCGGAGGCGGCTGCGTCGCCTCGCCATCGTCGAGATGGACGTGCAAGCCTTGGTGGTACGCAAGAACTATCTATGTACGCAAGAACTATCTATGTATACTTTTTCATCAGAAAAAATGGCCGGCGGCGTCGGCGGCGGAGCAGGTGGTGGAGGTTGTGCACGCGCGAGGAGGAGAGAGGGCGCGCGCGCGTCTGTCTTGTGTCCGTGCCGACACAAATCCGGCTCAAAATGGGTCGTCAGGCGGACGAAAGCGGATGCGCGTCCATTTGGGTTGGCGCGTTGGGCCGTCTTTTCTGTCCGCGCCGACCCAAACGGACGGCAACGGATGAAATGGGTCGCCCCAATGGAGTTGCTCTGACTCGTATGACCCAACTGACCGGTCATATTCGTCTGGCTGACCAACCTCCTTCATGTCCAGACTCATATCTCAAATATATATAAGGAGGCCCGGGCGCACGCGTGCGCGTCTGCCCCTTATGTTGTCACCGCTACATGATAAAGATCCAAGAAAAACCAGTGACGATGGAATGGAGCCGATGAAGATGGTTGTGGGGACAGTGACAGTAACCGCACGGCGGAAGAGAGGAGGAGGAAGATGAACTCGCCTGATGACGGTCAGCTACTCCTACCTACCCGCCTACCCCCTGCCCCGACGCCACGCCTCCTCTTCCCCCTGCCACGTGGGGTCAGATCGCATGGGGGCCAGCCATCGGTGACATCTGGGTAGATCTTGTGTCCGTGTGTGCTCGCGGCGTGATGATGTTATGGCCCACGGAGGCAATAGTGGTGGGGCTCGTACGGACAGACGGAAGGGACACTACTACGGCAGCGTATGTATGTCAAGGCATCTATAGCCAACTCCTCAAATGCCCTCCCTCACTTACTTGTATCATCCAACCGACCGGTCATATTCGTCTGGGCTAACCAACCCCCTTCATATCCAGACTCATAGCTCAAATAGGTATAAGGAGGCCTGGGCAAAACTCCCGCCACCATTTCCCCCCTCTCAAGCTTTCCCTCCCGCGCGGATCCACTTCGACGACGAGGCAACCGACGCAACTACTCCGGTGATCGGTCCTCATCTCCGACGTGCCAGGAACCTCCTCCGCGACTCTTTCAATGGCATATGTAAGTTCAATCACCACCTCCTCTCTACTAGTTCTAGCTAGATTTGTCCATGTGGTAGGGTTAGATCTTCCGATCTGTTTGACTGTGATGTTGTGTAGTAGCTAGTATGATGGATTTGGAGTATGCTAGGTGTTGTTTCCATGTGGGCAAGTGTTGGTAGCTACTGGTCATGGATGGATTGGTAGTATGCTTAGATGCGTGGTATGCTAGTATGCAAGTGTTTAACAAGATCATCCATGTGTCCATGATTAGTGCTCTGTTATGCTTTTTTGAGTTGCAGTATGCTTTGATGGAATTGGTAGTGATGTCTTCAACTAGATCATCCATGTGTGCATGTGTTACTGCTAGTTCGATCTGTCCATGTTGTACTGCTAATTCCTACTATCCATGTGTAGTGTCTTGTGGTGTTGATGGCGCTTACGTTTGTAGGACATGACCACGCAAGAGTTCAGTCAGGCCCTCGTGCTGTCCGAGAGCCAATTCTCGCTGTTGTATGTCGAGGACTCCCAGCCTCCTATGGGCCAGACGCCTCCTGATTCAGAGGTTTTCGAGGTGCCGCCTACGGTTCCTCCATTTGTGTTGGCTCAGCCCAATGCTCTTGCTCATGATGTTGCTCAAAAGGCAGCCGCAGAGGAGAAGAAGGGTGGTAGGGAGAACAACATGAAATGGAAGTTGTTCCTCTCCACTTTTGTGGTTAACAAGATGTGTGAGATCATAGCTAGTGGGGTGAGGACTGAAGGGCTTCAAGGAGGTGCACTTGAACCTTCTTGCAAAGTAGGTGTCCGACTTCTGTGGACAGGAGGTCACCTCGACCCAGGTGTACAACCACCTGAGGAAGTGGAGAGCGAAGTGGATCACCGCGTCCAAGCTGAGAGACCTCAATGGTGCTTCATGGGATGAGGAGACCTGCTCAATCCTTCTGGAGGCGGAGCACTACCAAGCCACATCGGGTTAGCTCACAAACCATGCCATTCTAACAAACCAACAATTTAAGCCTATGAACCATTGCCATACTAACTAACCTCTTTGCTTTGTTTCTTCTTAGGCTCACCCCAAGGACGCATAATTCCTCAACACCCCTATCCAGAACTACCACCCGATGCAGCAGATCTTCTCCTTCGGGCTAACAACCGGCAAACATGCCATGGGATCGGGTCAGCCGCTGGGCTTGCCGATGCCCGAGCATGCAGACACCTAGGAGTCAGACACCATCAATGTTGATGCTCCTGAGAAGGATGGTGAGCATGTTCTTGTGCTTGATAGGAAGAGGAAGCGGGCAGGCTTAATGGAGGAGGAGTTGGGCGTCTTCGGCAGCATGATTGAGGCAGTGAAGTAGGTGGCCACCGCCATCAAGGAGAGCAAGAGTGTGGACATCCACCCTGAGCTCTACGGCGCCATCATGGAGCAGATTGGCTTCAGCCCAGAGGCTTTCATGGTGGCTCTCAGCCACCTACTGGACAACAAAGCCCAGGGTGTTGGGTTTGTTGCCATGGGAGCAGCCCACAGGGTGCTCTGGCTGAGGACCTATCTGGACAAGCACTATGATGCGTCTCCAACGTATCTATAATTATGAAGTATTCATGCTATTATATTATCATTCTTGGATGTTTTACAATCATTTTATAGCAACTTTATATCATTTTTTGGGACTGACCTATTGACCCAGTGCCCAGTGCCAGTGATCTCTACTACACAACCTTCTTCTTGTAGACGTTGTTGGGCCTGCAAGTGCACATGTTTGTAGGACAGTAGCAAATTTCCCTCAAGTGGATGACCTAAGGATTATCAATCCGTAGGAGGCGTAGGATGAAGATGGTCTCTCTCAAGCAACCCTGCAACCAAATAACAAAGAGTCTCTTGTGTCCCCAACACACCCAATACAATGGTAAATTGTATAGGTGCACTAGTTCAGCGAAGAGATGGTGATACAAGTGCAATATGGGTAGTAGATATAGGTATTTGTAATCTGAAAATATAAAAACAGCAAGGTAACTAATGATAAAAGTGAGCGTAAACGGTATTGCAATGCTAGGAAACAAGGCATAGGGTTCATACTTTCACTAGTGCAAGTTCTATCAACAATAATAACATACTTGGATCATATAACTATCCCTCAACATGCAACAAAGAGTCACTCCAAAGCCACTAATAGCGGAGAACAAACGAAGAGATTATGGTAGGGTACGAAACCACCTAAAAGTTACTCTTCCGGATCAATCTATTCAAGAGTTCGTACTAGAATAACACCTTAAGATACAAATCAACCAAAACCCTAATGTCACCTAGATACACCATTGTCACCTCAAGTATCTGTGGGCATGATTATACGATATGCATCACACAATCTTAGATTCATCTATTCAACCAACACAAAGTACTTCAAAGAGTGCCCCAAAGTTTCTACCGGAGAGTCAAGACGAAAACGTGTGCCAACCCCTATGCATAGGTCCATGGGCGGAACCCGCAAGTTAATCACCAAAACATACATCAAGTGGCACGTGATATCCCATTGTCACCACAGATAAACACTGGGTAGTATCTTTATCTAGTAGATTGAAGTTTTTATATCAAGTAGTTTTGAGTTTTGCTTTGTGATCTCTTTATGTAATCGAGTTCGTGAGCTATCTATAATAAAGATTAGTGTTGAGTCAAGGGCTTTGCTATCTTGCTATGATCTTGAGAAAGTAGAGAATAAAAGAGTTCATATTGATCTTATGGTTAGTGATGACTTCACACATAGAAAGTATGAGGCATAAAAGTTGTTGATAGTTGATAAACGTAGTCTTGGTCATCGTTGCAATTAATAGGAAGTAATAAGGAAAGAGAGGTTTCACATACAAATATATCATCTTGGACATCTTTTATGATTGTGAAGCACTCATTAAGTATGACATGCTAAAAGAGTTGACGTTGGACAAGGAAGACAACGTAATGGTTTATGTTTTCTCACATCTCAGTTAAAGTATATTGTCATAGACCTTCCAAACATGTTGAGCTTGCCTTTCCCCCTCATGCTAGCCAAATTCCTTGCACCAAGTAGAGATACTATGTGTGCTTCCAAATATCCCTAAACCCAGTTTTGCCATGAGAGTCCACCATACCTACCTATGGATTGAGTAAGATCCTTCAAGTAAGTTGTCATGTTGCAGGCAATAAAAATTGCCCTCTAAATATGTATGACTTATTAGTGCAGAGAAAATAAGCTTTATACGATCTTGTTGTGGAAGCAATAAAAGCGACAGACTGCATAATAAAGGTCCACATACAAGTGGCAATATAAAGTGATGTTCTTTTGCATTAAGATTTCATGCATCCAACCCTAAACGCACATGACAACCTCTGCTTCCCTCTGCGAAGGGCCTATCTTTTACTTTATGTTTTTACTTTATGCTTGAGTCAAGGTGATCTTCACCTTTCCCTTTTTCATTTTATCCTTTGGCAAGCTCCTCGTGTTTGAAAGATCTTGATACATATATCCAATTGGATGTAAGTTAGCATGAACTATTATTGTTGACATCACCTAAAGGTGAATACGTTGGGAGGCAACACAATAAGCCCCTATCTTTCTCAGTGTCCGGTTGAAGCTCCATAACCACAAGTTTTGCGTGAGTGTTAGCAATTGTAGAAGACTACATGATAGTTGAGTATGTGGACTTGCTGAAAAGCTCTATTTTTGACTCTTTCTGATGTTATGATAAATTGCAATTGCTTCAATGACTAGGATTATAGTTTGTTAGTTCCCAATGAAGTTTCTGAACCATGCTTGACATTGTGAATTGATCGTTACTTGAACATGAGAAATCATATGGCAAAATCTATTTATGTTGATGTTATAAGAATGATCATGATGCCCTCATGTCCGTATTTTATTTTTATCGACGCCTCTATCTCTAAACATGTGGACATATTTTTCGATTTCGGCTTCCGCTTGAGGACAAGCGAGGTCTAAGCTTGGGGGAGTTGATACGTCCATTTTGCATCATGCTTTTATATTAATATTTATTGCATTATGGGCTATTATTACACATTATATCTCAATACTTATGGCTATTCTCCCTTATTTTACAAGGTTTACCATGAAGAGGGGGAATGCAGGCAGCTGGAATTCTGGCTGGAAAAGGAGCTAACATTGGAAACCTATTCTGCACTGCTCCAACAATCCTGAAACTCCACGAAACTTATTTTTGGAATTAATAAAAATTATTGAGCGGAAGAAACACCAGAGGGGGCCCACACCCTGGCCAGGAGGGTGGGGGCGCGCCCACCCCTACTGGGCGCGCCCTGTCTCCTGGGCCCCCTGGTGGCCCTCCGGTGTCCATCTTCAGCTATATGAACGCTTTTACCCTGGAAAAAATCGTGTGAAAGCTTACGGGACGAAACTCCGCCGCCACGAGGCGGAACATTGGCGGAACCAATCTAGAGCTCCGGCAAAGCTGTTCTGTCGGGGAAACTTCCCTCCGGGAGGGGGAAATCATCACCAACGATCCTCTCATCGGGAGGGGGTCAATCTCCATCAACATCTTCACCAGCACCATCTCCTCTCAAAACCCTAGTTCATCTCTTGTATCCAATCTTGTATCAAAACCACAAATTGGTACCTGTGGGTTGCTAGTAGTGTTGATTACTCCTTGTAGTTGATGCTATTTGGTTTACTTGGTGGAAGATCATATGTTCAGATCCTTAATGCATATTATTACTCCTCTGATTATGAACATGAATATGCTTTGTGAGTAGTTACTTTTGTTCCCGAGGACATGGGTGAAGTCTTGCTATTAGTAGTCATGTGAATTTGGTATTCGTTCGATATTTTGATGATATGTATGTTGTCTTTTCCTCTAGTGGTGTTATGTGAACGTCGACCACATGACACTTCACCATTATTTAGGCCTAGAGGAAGGCATTGGGAAGTAATAAGTAGATGATGGGTTGCTACAGTGATAGAAGCTTAAACCCTAGTTTATGCGTTGCTTCGTTAGGGGCTGATTTGGATCCATATGTTTAGTGCTGTGGTTAGGTTTACCTTAATACTTCTTTTGTAGTGGCGGATGCTTGCAATAGGGGTTAATCATAACTGGGATGCTTGTCCAAGTAAGGACAGTACCCAAGCACCGGTCCACCCACATATCAAATTATCAAAGTACTGAACACGAATCATATGAGCGTGATGAAAACTAGCTTGACGATAATTACCATGTGTCCTCGGGAGCTCTTTTCTCATTATAAGAAATTGTCCAGTCTTGTCCTTTGCTACAAAAACGATTGGGCCACCTTGCTGCACTTTATTTACCTTATTTACTTATTACTCGTTACAATTTATCTTATCACAAAACTATCTGTTACCTACAATTTCAGTGCTTGCAAAAAAACCTTACTAAAAACCGCTTATCATTTCCTTCTGCTCCTCGTTGGGTTCGACACTCTTACTTATCGAAAGGACTACGATAGATCCCCTACACTTGTGGGTCATCAGTAGCCCCCTTTCAACTCATTGATCGAAGTTGAGTCTAGTTACTACAAAACTTTTACTAACATGGATGTGTGTCTTACAGGCACACGTCGCCATTGGGTGGTATTAGGATCTTTTACTCCTTGTCTATACTCTGGGACTCTGATCAAAAGATGAGTAAGTTGAATAGACTTAGAGGTGTACCCGATCAAATCTGGATTGGGCAAGAACCAGATCATATTTGGAAGGATGTCTGAGCCAGAAAGAAAATTTCCAAAG
The DNA here is from genome assembly GCA_904067115.1 of Aegilops sharonensis. NCBI lineage: Eukaryota > Viridiplantae > Streptophyta > Magnoliopsida > Poales > Poaceae > Aegilops > Aegilops sharonensis. The sequence continues at coordinate 71,308 of CAJFDF010000001.1, forward strand.
ATTAATTGATGATTGCGAGTATTCGCACACACGCTGAATCCATAGGAACAGAATGACAATCACACGCTGAATCACACACTGAACCATTGTATTGGGTGTGTTGGGGACACACGAGACTCTTTGTTATTTGGTTGCAGGGTTGTTTGAGAGAGACCATCTTCATCCTACGCCTCCCACGGATTGATAAACCTTAGGTCATCCACTTGAGGGAAATTTGCTACTGTCCTACAAACCTGTGCACTTGCAGGCTCAACAACGTCGACAAGAAGAAGGTTGCGTAGTAGACATCACATGTCGCCATGAAGTGAAGGTCCATGATGATCTCACATTGTCCGAAGCTGCGCGGGGGGGGGGGGGGTGTCGGTGTCAAAACCGGCGGATCTCGGGTAGGGGGTCCCGATCTGTGCGTCTAGGCTGATGGTAACAGGAAGCAAGGGAAACAGATGTTTACCCAGGTTCGGGCCTTCTCGATGGAGGTAAAACCCTACTTCCTGCTTGATTAATATTGAAGATATGGGTAGTACAAGAGTAGATCTACCACGAGATCGTAGAGGCTAAACCCTAGAAGCTAGCCTATGATGGTATGATTGTAGTTGTGATCGGCCTTCTAAGGACCAACCTCTCCGGTTTATATAGACACCGGAGAGGGCTAGGGTTTACATGGAGTCGGCTACAAGGAAGGAAATGTAATATCTGGATCGCCAAGCTTGCCTTCCACGCCAAGGAAAGTCCCATCCGGACACGGGCCGAAGTCTTGAGTCTTATATCTTCACGCTTCAATAGTCCGGATGATGTATACAGTCCGGCTGTCCGGATACCCCCTAATCCAGGACTCCCTCAGTAGCCCCTGAACCAGGCTTCAATGACAATGAGTCCGACGCGCAGTCTTGTCTTCGGCATTGCAGCGCGGGTTCCTCCTCCGAATACTCCAAAATAATTATTGAACATTTAGATCGTGTCCGGATCCACGAGGGGATTCTTTCATACTGTTGTAGGGAACATAGCATAAATCTGATCCACTGGCGACCTTCGTACGCCGTGCCTTCGCATCGTGGCCCAGTTCAACACGAACCGGTGCTTCTCGCCCCACCTCGACTCGCGCTGCGAGGCGGTTTTATTGGCACGTCCCGTCAAGGCAGATATCGTGTTCCTCTAATTGCGGGATCTTCCATTAATGAGGGCGTGCATAGCCCTACGATGGCCGTTGGTGTGACTCCGTGTGCCGTCAGGTAAAACTCAAGCGGTCCCCCTAAGGACTCTTGATATTCACCCCCTTTATAAAAGGGGCCGAGGCCTATGCCTCTTTTTCCACCTCGCTCGCGCCTTCTCGCTCCTCGAGTTCTAACACCCGAGATCTAGGCTCCAACTCCCCGGATCCTCCAATATGTCCGGATCCGACCCTCAAGGCCGGTGGGTGGCCTCCTCGATTCAAAAGGAGGACATTGCGAAGCTTAGGGATGTCGGATATCTGACCACCGACATCCAGCATAGGCTTCCTGCTCCAGGGCAGGTCATCCCTACACCGGAGCCCCATGAGTGCGTCGTGTTCGTTCCCCACTTCCTCCGTGGCTTGGGCCTCACCCTCGATCCTTTTGTGAGGGGGGCTCATGTTCTATTATGGGTTGGATTTTCATGATCTAACTCCGGACGCTATCCTCCATATCTCGTCGTTCATTATAGTATGTGAGGCCTTCCTCCATGTCACCCCACACTTCGGCTTATGGCTCGAGACCTTCAATGTGAAGACGAAGATGATCGAGGGGCGACACGCGGAGTGAGGAGGTGCCATAATAAGCAGGAACGCTGATGCCCCATGGCCAGAGGGTTCTTTCCCAGAAGTATCCGATGTATGGCAACAGAGGTGGTTTTATGTCACGGCTCCCCGAGGCACAAAGTGGGTGGCCGCCCCCGAGTTTCGCTCAGGCCCTCCGTCACAACTAGCGTCTTGGACCGACGTAGGACGGAATTGGGGGCCCGCTGGTGATATTCCAGTACTGCAGAGCCACATTCGAGAACTTCTTGAGAGGGACATTAACCTTGTCAGCATAATGCAAGTGATGTTAATATGACGGATGTTGCCGTGCCAACGCCGGCCTCTCTGGATGTGGGAGTTCAATCCAGAGGGTCCGCGGACTGTTAAGCACTTCTTCGGCCTAAAGCTCGAGGGGATGTGCAGATTATTCTTCGGACCGAAAGTAAAGTGTCCGGACACCACCGAGGATGCGGGCCTAAGCTGCAATCGCCTAGATACCCAAGTAAGTAAACTTGATACCAGACACCTTATTTAGTATTTGTCATAATTGTTTATTCTGAAAATCATCCGTGGCCAGGAATGGCTCAGAAAGGCGGAGAGAATCAGGTGTCCGGCGCCACTTCCCGAAGGCTCGCCTGGTCCCACCATGGCCAAGATGCTCGACCGGGTACTCAGCAGAATGCCCTCAGGGAAAGGCAAGGGGAAGAACGAAGAAACCGAACTTCACACGCTACGCATCCGAACCGGGGGAATTGTTGCCTCCCCTAAGGAGGATGGTCGGGAAGGGGAGACTAAGGCCTCCTCCCCGCGCGGGAAGAAGAGAGCTGCCTCCAAAGACTCAGAGACGGAGATGCCCAAACCAGGGAAAAAGATATCACCAGGGGGCTCTGCCCTGACGGGCACCCTCACCGCATCGTGCCCACCAACGGGCCAGCCCTCCACAGAGCTGTAAGTTAATTTTTAATTCGAAAGTGCTGCGTTCCTCCTAGATCAATAGCCATGATTCGTCTTTCGCAGTCCGGCTAGCAGCCCTTTGTTGGGGAACGTTGCAGAAAATTAAAATTTTTCCTACGGTTTCACCAAGATCCATCTATGAGTTCATCTAAGCAACGAGTCAAGGGAGTGAGTTTGCATCTACATACCACTTGTAGATCGCGTACGGAAGCGTTCGAGGGAGCGGTGATGATGGAGTCGTATTCGACGTGATTCAGATCACCGATGACCAAGTGTTGAACGGACAGCACCTCCGCGTTCAACACACGTACGGTACGGGTGACGTCTCCTCCGTCTTGATCCAGCAAGGAGGAAGGAGAGGTTGAGGAAGACAGCTCCACCGGCAGCACGACGGCGTGGTGATGGTGGAGAAGCAGTACTCCGACAGGGCTTCGCCAAGCACACAACGGAGGAGGAGAGGTGTTGGGGAGGGGAGGGCTGCGCCTTGGCTTGTGGTGCGGCTGCCCTCCCCTCACCCCTCTATTTATAGGGGGAAGGGAGAAGGGGGTCGGCCCCTCTAGATGCATCTAGAGGGGGGCAGCGGCCAAGGGGAGGGGGGACTTGCCCCCCAAGCAAGGGGGCGCCCCCTCTAGGGTTCCCCCCTCAACCCTAGGCGCAAGGGCCCAAGGGCGGGGGTGCGCCCAGCCCACCAGGGGCTGGCTCCCTCCCCACGCAGCCCAAGTGGCCCCCCGGGAGGGGTGGCCCCTCCTGGTGGCCCCGATACAATACCAGTACGCCCCCGAAACTTTCCGGTGTCCGTTTGACAACTTCCCATATATAAATCTTTACCTCCGGACCCTTCCGGAACTCCTCGTGACGTCCGGGATCTCACCCGAGACTCCGAACAACATTCGGTAATCACATACAAGTCTTCCTAATAACCCTAGTGTCACCGAACCTTAAGTGTGTAGACCCTACGGGTTCGGGAGACATGCAGACATGACCGGGACACTCTCAGGTCAATAACCAACAGCGGGATCTGGATACCCATGTTGGCTCCCACATGCTCCTCGATGATGTCATCGGATGAACCACGATGTCGAGGATTCAAGTAACCCCGTATACTATTCCCTTTGTCAGACGGTATGTTACTTGCCCGAGACTCGATCGTCGGTATCCCAATACCTCGTTCAGTCTCATTACCGGCAAGTCACTTTACTCGCACCGTAATGCATGATCCCGTGACCAGACACTTGGTCACTTTGAGCTCATTATGATGATGCACTACCGAGTGGGCCCAGTGATACCTCCCCGTAATACGGAGTGACAAATCCCTGTCTCGATACGTGTCAACCCAACAAACACTTTCGGAGATACCTGTAATGCACCTTTATAGTCACCCAGTTACGTTGTGACGTTTGGTACACCCAAAGCACTCCTACGGTATCCGGGAGTTACACGATCTCATGGTCTAAGGAATAGATACTTGACATTGAGAAAGCTCTAGCAAAACGAACTACACGATCTCGTGCTATGCTTAGGATTGGGTCTTGTCCATCACGTCATTCTCCTAATGACGTGATCCCGTTGTCAATGACATCTGATGTCCATAGTCAGGAAACCATGACTATCTGTTGACCAACGAGCTAGTCAACTAGAGGCTTACTAGGGACGTATTGTGGTCTATGTATTCACACATGTATTACGATGTCCGGATAATACAATTATAGCATGAATAGAAGACAATTATCATGAACAAGGAAATATAATAATAATGCTTTTATTATTGCCTCTAGGGTATATTTCCAACACCCTTCTCAACAGAGTTCGTCTTCGGGGGATCTTCCTCCGGAGATGATGGAGAGCGAGACCCCACCCACCTCTCCGGCTCATGAAGCGGGCGACACCGAGGTGTCGTCACGGAGGAGTCCGGATCTGCCGAAGCCGGAAGCCAATGCGTCAGGCGCCCTTAGCCCCGAGTGTTTGGCTCCCACGAGGGGCGATGGGAAGGGTCCGGCACAGTTCGATGTCCGGCCGGACGTACTGACGGGCCTACTGGAGCGAGCTGCACTCTCGGAGGAGCACTGCTCATTAATGAGCGCGGTGCTCAAGAAGATTTCATCCGCTACAAGCGGTTTGAATGAAGCATTTACAAGTCTGCTCAGAGGCTTTGAGGTATGTAGTGAAGAATACACTGTTTTTGGCTGTGAGGCACGCGTTAGGTGTGCTCCATATAGATAGTAGCCCCTGAGACTCTGGTTGCCCGCCCTAGGTGGCAAACGGGGATCATAAATCGATGATTACGCTGTAAATACGTGCAGGTACCTGTGGGTCCGGCCGTCCACCAGTCCGTTGAAGTTGCCGAACTAATCAGGCAGATTGGATCGATTGATGCCGATATCACGCTGGTGAACGAGCGGTTGGACAGATCACAAGGTATGTGATCTACCTTCCTTTGCATAGGGAAGTATGGAGGCGGCATGATATTAATATAATATGTTCGGACTGCAGATGGTGCTGCTGTCGTGGAGGCCCTGAGGGCAGAACTTGTCCAAGCCAAGGAACAAGCTTGGGTTAGCAATGCGGCTGCCCTAAAGGCGGCCGAAGAATTGAGAGCCGAACAGGCTGCTCATCGCCGAAGCGAGGAAAAGATAGCCGAAATGGCTGTTGAGTTAAAAAATGCCGCTGACCGGTATGAGCTCCTTAAAAAGGAGCATAAGGATAGCTCGGTCGAGCTGGACAAGGCACGCAATGCCACCAGGGAAATACGGACCGAGCTCAGGGGTGCGCGGGAGGAGCTTCAACAGGCCGGTAAAATCGCGGCTGGAGGTTCCTACTTGCTGCGGACGAAGTTTTTCGATCCGAAGTACGCTCCCCTGGATGGACGCTGGAGTCCTGCGGACGTGTATGCGGATTTGGCGAAGAGTACAGCTGACGCTGCCAAGTTCTTCGAGGGTCAGGGTGATAAGGAGGTGGAGAAGCTTTTCTGGTCGCAATTCAATGCTCCCACTCGCACGCTGCCGTTAAGTGACAAGATGCCTGCTGTAGCGGAGCTTCACAGGCTGTCCAGTCTTGCAATGCGGTCTGTGATAGACCATCTTTGGCCGAAAGGGCCTAAGCCGGACAATTACTTTGGCTTGGTGCAGCAATTCCTTGGGGCCGTGCCTCGGATCGACGCCATGAGGAGGTCGGCGTGCATAGAGGGTGCACGAATGGCTCTTGCCCGTGTTAAAGCCTATTGGACGGATATGGAGGCCACTATTATAGCGACCCAAGATCCGGCGGGGGGCCAATATCCGGCCGAGCACTACTTGGCGCAGGTCACAGAAGGTGCCCGCCTAATAGAGGCGCAGTGCTCGAAGAATGTCTTATTCGAGTGATGAATCGAATCATTGTAAGAACAATATTATTTTGGTTATAAGGCTATATTTATACTTTTTGCCCGAAAGTATTATTGTGTCCCCTGTGCGGCCGTTTACATATATATATATATATATATATATGTGTGTGTGTGT
>CAJFDF010000001.1:83649-93883 GCA_904067115.1 Aegilops sharonensis
TTCTTCCTTTTCTTCCTTTTCTTCCTTTTTTTCCTTCTTCTTCTTCTTCTTCTTCCTCCTTTCCTTTTTCCTCTTCTTCTTCTCCTCCTCTCCTCTTTTTTTTCTTCTTCTTCCTCTTCTTATTTTTTCTTCTCCTCCTCCTCTTCTTATTCTTCCTTTCCTTTTTCCTCTTCTTCTTCTCCTCCTCTCCTGTTTTTTTTCTTCTTCTTCTTCTTTCCTAAAACTGAACTAAACCTAAATCTAAACTAAACATAAATCTAAAACTAAAAAAACAGAAAAAAAGGAAAAAACTAAATCTAAACCTAAAACTAAACTAAAACTAAACCTAAACCTAAAAATAAACCTAAAACTAAAACTAAAACTAAATCTAAACTAATCATAAACCTAAAACTAAAAAAACAGAAAAAAAAGGAAAAACAGAGGAGAGGTAGAGCTCACCTGGGCCGGTGGAGGAGGTGGCCGGTGGAGGAGGGGGGCGGGCCGGCCTGGGGCGTCGGCGTCGGGCCCGGTATGGTGGGGCGCGGCGGCGCCGAGACGGCAGGGCGGCGGGGGCGACGGGGCGGGGGGCGGTGGGGCGCGGGGGCGCCGGGGCGGGCGCCGGCGGGGCGACGGGGCGGGGGGCGGTGGGGCGCGGGGGCGCCGGGGCGGGCGCCGGCGGGGCGACGGGGCGGGGGGCGGTGGGGCGCGGGGGCGCCGGGGCGGGCGCCGGCGGGGCGACGGGGCGGGGGGCGGTGGGGCGCGGGGGCGCCGGGGCGGGCGCCGGCGGGGCGACGGGGCGGGGGGCGGTGGGGCGCGGGGGCGCCGGGGCGGGCGCCGGCGGGGCGACGGGGCGGGGGGCGGTGGGGCGCGGGGGCGCCGGGGCGGGCGCCGGCGGGGCGACGGGGCGGGGGGCGGTGGGGCGCGGGGGCGCCGGGGCGGGCGCCGGCGGGGCGACGGGGCGGGGGGCGGTGGGGCGCGGGGGCGCCGGGGCGGGCGCCGGCGGGGCGACGGGGCGGGGGGCGGTGGGGCGCGGGGGCGCCGGGGCGGGCGCCGGCGGGGCGACGGGGCGGGGGGCGGTGGGGCGCGGGGGCGCCGGGGCGGGCGCCGGCGGGGCGACGGGGCGGGGGGCGGTGGGGCGCGGGGGCGCCGGGGCGGGCGCCGGCGGGGCGACGGGGCGGGGGGCGGTGGGGCGCGGGGGCGCCGGGGCGGGCGCCGGCGGGGCGACGGGGCGGGGGGCGGTGGGGCGCGGGGGCGCCGGGGCGGGCGCCGGCGGGGCGACGGGGCGGGGGGCGGTGGGGCGCGGGGGCGCCGGGGCGGGCGCCGGCGGGGCGACGGGGCGGGGGGCGGTGGGGCGCGGGGGCGCCGGGGCGGGCGCCGGCGGGGCGACGGGGCGGGGGGCGGTGGGGCGCGGGGGCGCCGGGGCGGGCGCCGGCGGGGCGACGGGGCGGGGGGCGGTGGGGCGCGGGGGCGCCGGGGCGGGCGCCGGCGGGGCGACGGGGCGGGGGGCGGTGGGGCGCGGGGGCGCCGGGGCGGGCGCCGGCGGGGCGACGGGGCGGGGGGCGGTGGGGCGCGGGGGCGCCGGGGCGGGCGCCGGCGGGGCGACGGGGCGGGGGGCGGTGGGGCGCGGGGGCGCCGGGGCGGGCGCCGGCGGGGCGACGGGGCGGGGGGCGGTGGGGCGCGGGGGCGCCGGGGCGGGCGCCGGCGGGGCGACGGGGCGGGGGGCGGTGGGGCGCGGGGGCGCCGGGGCGGGCGCCGGCGGGGCGACGGGGCGGGGGGCGGTGGGGCGCGGGGGCGCCGGGGCGGGCGCCGGCGGGGCGACGGGGCGGGGGGCGGTGGGGCGCGGGGGCGCCGGGGCGGGCGCCGGCGGGGCGACGGGGCGGGGGGCGGTGGGGCGCGGGGGCGCCGGGGCGGGCGCCGGCGGGGCGACGGGGCGGGGGGCGGTGGGGCGCGGGGGCGCCGGGGCGGGCGCCGGCGGGGCGACGGGGCGGGGGGCGGTGGGGCGCGGGGGCGCCGGGGCGGGCGCCGGCGGGGCGACGGGGCGGGGGGCGGTGGGGCGCGGGGGCGCCGGGGCGGGCGCCGGCGGGGCGACGGGGCGGGGGGCGGTGGGGCGCGGGGGCGCCGGGGCGGGCGCCGGCGGGGCGACGGGGCGGGGGGCGGTGGGGCGCGGGGGCGCCGGGGCGGGCGCCGGCGGGGCGACGGGGCGGGGGGCGGTGGGGCGCGGGGGCGCCGGGGCGGGCGCCGGCGGGGCGACGGGGCGGGGGGCGGTGGGGCGCGGGGGCGCCGGGGCGGGCGCCGGCGGGGCGACGGGGCGGGGGGCGGTGGGGCGCGGGGGCGCCGGGGCGGGCGCCGGCGGGGCGACGGGGCGGGGGGCGGTGGGGCGCGGGGGCGCCGGGGCGGGCGCCGGCGGGGCGACGGGGCGGGGGGCGGTGGGGCGCGGGGGCGCCGGGGCGGGCGCCGGCGGGGCGACGGGGCGGGGGGCGGTGGGGCGACGGGGCGGTGGTGCGACCGGGCGGCGGCGAGTGGTGGGGGCGGCGGCGCGCGTGTGGTGGGGGCGGCGGCGCGCGTGTGGGAGCAGGGGAGAGAAACAGAGAGAGAGGGGCGGGGTGGGGGGCGCGCCGTTAGATATGTTTAATCTTTGCCGTCTGCCACCTTTGCCGTCCGCTAATGTGCTCTTTGCCGTCCGCTAGCAAACGGCAAAGAGGGGGGGCCGTTAAGTATTTTTTAACCAGCTCCTCAGTGGGGCCCCCTCCCTCTTTGCCGTCTGCTAGCGGACGGCAAAGAATCTTTGCCGTCAGCTAGCGGGTAGCTGATGGCAAAGAGCTTCTTTGCCGTCTGCTGCAAAGAGCTGGCAGATGGCAAAGTAGCTGATTCCAGTAGTGATATATTAAATTGGGACTGCTGCCGCCGTCCATGAGGACGTGGGTGAGATGGTATCCGTCGATTATTGGGTCAAGCACCAAGGCCTCTGATCCTCCGCGCCGAATACTAGTTCGGTCGTACCAGTGATCGAAGGTGATCGGATAAGACGTCCAGTGGTTAGGTGTGAGTACGATCGGCTCTATATCGCGTGCGTCTCTATGCGCGCGTTCGTGCCTCCTCATGGACGTGTGAGTCGCGTAGATCATGTTCACTATTTTAACCTCTGGCGGGAATTTTTTCTGTCCCCCAGTGTTCGGCTGGCGAGGTTCATCCTCGTCTTCACTTGGTGTTTCCCTTCCCTTGTGTTCAGCATTTAATTTGCCGGCCTGCTTGAAGACCCAGCACTCTTTGTGTGTGTGGTTTGCAGGTTTGTCAGGGGTGCCATGAATTTGGCACAGTCTGTCTGGGACTCCATTCAGACCGGACGGTCCCTCTTTACTGCCTTTAGATGGCTTCTTTTGCTGATCAGGTCGAGAGCTCCTGAATCCGGCATTAACCGTTGTGTTATCCGGGCTGTCTTCCTTGTTTGGGCGTTTGTTTTTATTACGTCGTGGCTTCCCGTTGCCATCCCTTATTTCGGATGTGCTGGGGTCGCTGGTGCCTTTACGGGCTAGCCAGCTATCTTCACCCGCGCAAAAGCGGGTCATAAGTCTTGTTAGGGCTGCCATTGTCCTTGGCTTTTCTTGGCCGAAGTGTCTGGCGAGCCACTCATCGCGGATGCTGTGTTTGAACGCCGCTAAGGCTTCGGCGTCCGGACAATCGACAATTTGATTCTTCTTAGTGAGGAATCTGTTCCAAAGCTTGCGGGCGGACTCTCCGGGCTGTTGGATTATGTGACTTAAATCGTCAGCATCCGGGGGCCGGACATAAGTCCCTTGAAAATTGGCCCTAAAAGCGTCCTCGAGTTCCTCCCAACTCCCAATTGAATTTTCGGGGAGGCTTTTCAACCAGTGTCGGGCTGGTCCCTTCAGTTTGAGGGGAAGGTATTTGATGGCGTGGAGGTCATCCCCACGAGCCATATGTATACGCAGGATAAAATCCTCAATCCAGACACCTGGGTCTGTCGTTCCGTCGTATGCCTCTATGTTCACATGTTTAAAGCCCTGTGGAAATTCATGGTCCAGTACTTCTTCGGTAAAGCACATGGGGTGAGCAGCCCCTTTGTGTCTGGACGTGCTGTGGCATTGCCGTCGGCTGTTGTTGTGTCCGGTGTTTATTCCGGACTGGTATTCGATTGGCATAATCGTTTTGGTGACCATAGTCCCTCGCCGGGGTGTGTCCTTTGGATCCATAAATGGACCTGGCCGCGCCAGCTTTCTTATCCAGGTGCTCACGTAGATCGTGCGCGGCGTCGGTAGCCGCTTTGTTGCGGTTATGAAGTGGCACGGCTTCGTCATCGAATTCTGGCAGTAGCTTGCATTTTGGATAGCTCTTTGTATGGCGATTATCGCCGTATCTTTCTTCAGTGTCTAGCACTTTGTTCCATCTACGATTGAGCGTTTCCTGTGCGGCTTTGAGCTGTTGCTTCTGCTTCTTTAGACTTCTTGCGGTGGCCATAAGCTTTCTGTGGAGGTTATCTCGTTCCACGTGTTTTTCCGGGATTGCATCATTATCCGGACTGTTTTCCTGTGCTGGTTCGGTTTGATAACCTCATCTGTCGGGATCATTGTCCTCGGGCGTCTGCTCCGAACTGTGTTCGGGGTGACCTGGTTCGTCCTGCTCCATCGCTGAGTCCGTATGGTCGTTGTTGCCTTCGGAGTTGATTGTAGTATCGATCCCTCTGGCGTTCTTGTCGCTATTTTTACTGTTGCTGGACTTAGAACGGCGTCTGCGCCGTTGCTTTGGCTTTTGTCCGGGGGTTTTATCATCCGGATTGTCGCCTTTGTCCTCTTTGAGCGTATCCACCATGTATATGTCATGTGACGAGGGAGAAGTCCAGCGCCCCATATATTTCGAATCTTCTCCTGCATCATCGTCCATGCCGTCGATGTCTTCGGAGGCGAAGTCAGGCACGTCGGTTAAGTCATCGACCGTGGCTATGAAGTGGGTGGTGGGTGGGCAACGAATTTCTTCGTCGCCTGCTTCCCACTCGAGCCGGACATAGTTTGGCCCAGAATTTTCTGTCAAAGAGAGAGTTTTTAATAAGTTCAGCATGTCGCCAAAGGGCGAGTGCTGAAAGATATCCGCAGCGGTGAACTCCATTACCGGAGGCCAACCTGGCTCGACTGGCTCGGGAGTGCGCGGACCGGAACCAGTATCCGGATACGAATCCGGGGGTCTGGAGTCACAGGCCACCACAGAGGTAAGGCCCGTGTTCGGCTCCACTGCCGATGAGTGTGCGACCTACGGGGCGGGGTCCAGCCCTCCGTCCTCAGGCAACGCAGCCTGCTTCGGATTTAGGTCCGAGGCTACTGCAGGGGTGATACCCCGAGCTTTGCCCGACAGCAGGTCTAAGCCGTGCTCGTCGTGACTGTCCGGTGCTCCTGGCATAGGCCCGAATCCGTCGAGGATCAGGTCTCCGCGAATGTCTGCCGTGCGGCTCAGGTTCCCGAACCTGATCTGGTGGCCAGGGGCGTAGCTATCGATCTGCTCCAGATGGCCAAGCGAATTGGCCCGCAGGACGAAGCCGCCGAACACAAAAATCTGTCCGGGGAGAAAGGTCTCACCCGGGACCGTGTTATTGACGATGGTTGAAGGAGCCATCGAGCCTCGTAGCGACGACACAGAGGAACTCTCAATGAAAGCACAAATGTCGGTGTCAAAACCGGCGGATCTCGGGTAGGGGTCCCGATCTGTGCGTCTAGGCTGATGGTAACAGGAAGCAAGGGACACAGATGTTTACCCAGGTTCGGGCCCTCTCGTTGGAGGTAAAACCCTACTTCCTGCTTGATTAATATTGAAGATATGGGTAGTACAAGAGTAGATCTACCACGAGATCGTAGAGGCTAAACCCTAGAAGCTAGCCTATGATGGTATGATTGTAGTTGTGATCGGCCTCCTAAGGACCAACCTCTCCGGTTTATATAGACACCGGAGAGGGCTAGGGTTTACATGGAGTCGGTTACAAGGAAGGAAATGTAATATCTGGATCGCCAAGCTTGCCTTCCACGCCAAGGAAAGTCCCATCCGGACACGGGCCGAAGTCTTGAGTCTTATATCTTCACGCTTCAATAGTTTGGACGATGTATATAGTCCGGCTGTCCGGATACCCCCTAATCCAGGACTCCCTCAGGGGAGGCATAGCGGGATCAGATTGACAACGAGATTTGGAACCACTATAAGTAGCTTGTTAAGCGGGGAGTTGTATGCGCCCCACAGATGAAAAGGGGTGCCGCTTGCGGGATGATCTCGATGCATGACGCGTCAGAAAAGGCTATTAGGGTTTCATGGTGGTGGATGTAGAGGCGATCCTGGTGGGCATAGATGTGTAAGGTACACACATGACGTTGGATTGATGTGTTAGATCCAACGACCCCGCATGGTTCCAAAGGAAATCCTCATAATGATACACCTACTAAGAAATCCCCGTTGATATCTCGAGGCCATATTTATATGGCCGGCGTTGTGGCCCTTAGCATCTACCAACGGTTTCGAAGAGGATCCTAGCAGCTCGGGTGTGGGAGTGAAAGGCGCGAGTTAAAGTCTTTAGGTGGCATCTGATCACACTGGCGCGAGAGAGAAAGGTGGTGGTTCTAGCCTTCAAGAGGCATCCCTAACCAGAAGGGCGCGGGGGAGGAGTGTGAGGGCCCAAGAGGCTTCGGACCACACGCGCGGGAGACAGGGGGAATGGAAGGGTTGAGATTTAGAGATGATTCGATACACGGTCGCGAGAGATTTGAAGTTTAATTATATAGTAATAATAATTACATAGTATAATAATATGGTAGTAGATGGTTGGAAAAAGAGGCGTGGAATGGAATACACTCCAGCCTTGTTGGATCCCTCCGCAGATCATGAATCAAATTAATAACGGGAAGAGAAAAGAAAAAGTATCTATCTATCATCATCTGTCATTCTTGTCCCGAGCACCGCACCGCATCGCAGCGGCCACCACCACCCTCTGGAGTGGAGAGCGAATCCATCCCCACTCTCCTCTCCTCTCCTCTCGTCTCCACCTGCGCTGCGCAGCCAAGCCCGCCACTGGAGGAGCTCCCTAGGGTTCCGCCTCCCTCGCCGCGCTCCCATCTCGGCCCCGTACCCGCCCGCATCGCCATCGACGGCGGAATGGCCGACGCCCACGAGCTGGCCGCCGCGGGCCAGGACTCCGACGATGCGGCCGGCACCAGCAACCTCTTCCAGGTCATGCGCGCCGTCGAGGACGCCGAGGCCACCATCCGACACCAGGTCAGGCCCATTTCTGTTTCTCACCTCTCCCAATATCACTCACTCACTCATCCATTCTCCCCCTCCCACGCGAACGCAGCTCGAGGAGAACAGCCGCCTCAAGGAGGAGCTGATGCGCAAGACCAGAGAGCTCGACAGAATCGTAAGCCCATCCAACCCTCCCTGCTCCTGACTTTCATTCTTGGTTTCCCCAAATCAAAGAAATCCACCCAATCTATCTATCTATCCTTCTCGCTCCCACCCAATCTATCGTGCTCGTGCCCCTGGCATTACTCTGCGTATTACGTACTAATCTATATATCTAATGTCTTTGCACTTGGTTGATAGTGCATCCACTGCAGACCTCACTCTGAATTTTGCCACCCTGACAGTCACTCATTTAACGCTGCTCATATCCATGGGTTTCCTCCTTTTGTATACGCATCAAAATGAAACAGATAGATGTTGTCCATATCAGGCAACTGCCTATCTGTTCCTACCTGCCTATTACTACTACATTTCCTCCCCACCATGTTCACATGGAAGTGTTTTATCTGCTACCAGAGCTACATAAATAGTAATGTTTTCATACTGTCTTGCACTTGGTTCATACATAGTGTGCATTCTGCAAAAAGCCTCACCGCCCTGACAGTCAGTTAACACTGCTCATGATTTTCCTTCTTTTTTTTTTTTTGCACATCAAAACGAGAAGAGACACTATCAAGTTACCACATCCATGCCACGCAACCTCGTCTACATGTTAATCTATCTATATTTTCTTCTCATGTTCAGATATAGAAATATTAATTATTTTACTTTTATCTGCTACCAGAGATCAGAAGCCACAAACCAAACCTCTTCAGCTGGTCTTCTGGATCAGGACCGGGCCGTCGAGCCCTACAGAACCTCGGTGGGGAATAAGACGGCAGAGGACCAAGGATTGCTCGGTACCTCGTCTTCACCTCCGAGTTCTCAAGCCACTCTGCCTGGTCACCAGAATGGGGATGCCGAACGTGGGGAGCAGACGTTGCATGACGCCGTGATGAAACAAAAGTATCTGGACAGCGACCAGCCCGGTGGGGTGTCCAGAAAGCCGTCGGGGGAGCACATCTCTGCTGAGGCTGGCGTGCGATCTCATTTCTCTACACCATCGTCTCGATCCCTCTCACCCACTAGGTACCTCCATCGCATGTTAACCAGAACGGCTTAGTTTTTTTTTTCTTCCCATCACTCTATGCATCTCTTGCCTCAAGGACTGTGTGATACAGAAAATAAAGAGCATTTCATTCCAGGAACCGCAAGGAAGGAGAGTATGATTCTAGGCTCAGTTTAGCTGGGCAAGGCATGGAGATGAGCTCAAACGTCATCTGGAAGCAGGTATGTACAGTTCACTTGCTCTGTACTGGTGCGCATATGGCACCTGATGGTCCTGATAACGATATTTACTCGCACAGGATCTTCTTGTTAAGGTCAAAGAACATGAAGAAGAGATTGCACATTTAAGAAGACATCTTGCTGACTACTCAGTGAAGGTATCATGCATACTGCATACGAAATATTACATTGCCTTTTTTTTTACCCCTTTCCACGTCCTCTGTTTTCGCTTTTCCGTATGCATCCACAAAATCTAACTGGACTGTCTTTGGTCTGGCGTCTTGTGTTTCTTGGTAGGAAGCCAAAATACTTAATGAGAAGCATGTTCTGGAAAAGCGCATTGCATATATGCGAATGGTAAGTATCTTCCATCTTATCAGGTTAAAAATACCATCTTGGTATACACCAGACTAATAATCCTATAACGCATTGTTTTCAGGCATTTGATCAGCAGCAACAGGATTTGGTTGATGCTGCATCAAAAGCTTTATCCTATAGACAGGACATCATCGAAGAGAACATTCGTCTGACATATGCATTGCAGGTAACTTTATTCGCTGTTATACTTTGTGTTAAAATTCGGAGAGGCAGTTAATATTTTCAATACTGAACTGATGCGCTTGATTCAGCCTTACTGTGTACCTGGAACCATTTGGATGCATTTGTTTCTAATATAGCTAGTTTTCTTGCGTGAAATGAAGCATTTATAAAACTGAACTTCATCTGTGCTCCACAAAGCTCCAAACAAGTGTAGGTTACTTTTATGACCTTTGTGTATACACAAAGTAACACCGGAACCTATGTGGCCAGGACTTAGTCTAGTAAATCATTATAAAACTGGTCAGTTATACTGGAACCGCCCAGAGAATAGGAGAACTGAAGTCTCTTACTCTATTTAGAAGCTTATCTTATATGGTGTTATGGCTTATGAGTTCCCTTATCTTCTTGAATTGTTCTTTGTCTAGTTTGGTGATGTAATGCTGAAATGTACCTTTTGTAATCCGTAGGCAGCACATCAAGAGAGAGCAACTTTCGTATCTTCTTTATTGCCTATTCTGTCGGAATATAATCTGCAGCCTTCTGTTCATGACGCTCAATCAATTGTTGGCAACCTCAAGGTATGTACCCCTTTTCAGTTCCACACGTGTGCTGACATTGTACTTGTTTTGGGCTTGATTGAACTCCAAGTTTCGCCAAATAAGCTTGTACAACGTGGAGCCGTGGATCAGGAAGTTCGTTATGAAATTTAGGTGTACTAGGAGAGAGCTAACTATCTTCTCAATAGGGATTCTATGTGATGTAATGTGGACTATACAGATTATTTAACAGACAACAAACACCTACAATTTCTAACTTGGAGGTTTATGCTTAGCTTAAGGGAAAAAAAAGGGGAGCTGCTCCAGCCAAACCTCTTAATGGGATACTCCCTCCAGACTGGTTTAGAGGGCCAGCCAAAAAATCGCTGGTAACCAGGGCAGAGCGCACCACAGCAATTTTAGCTCCTTAATGACATTCCATCTCGGACATGCATGCCATGCATTGGCTGTGAATTCTTTCCGCCTCGGACTGCATGCCATGCATTGGCTGCAATGGTAACGAGATATGCAAACTTCACTGTTGTACGCATGTGTCCATGAGA
>CAJFDF010000001.1:107097-122393 GCA_904067115.1 Aegilops sharonensis
TTTGTATTTAGTGAAATCCAAAAGTGGCTGCTTTAACCTTTTAGCAAAGCCTTGGTAGAAGGCATGTTTACTTGCTTTGGAGTGAAAGCCCTTGATTATATATATATATGATTGATAATTTCGGCAGTTGACTGGTTTGTGTTTGTTTGTGAATTAATTAATACTTACTAGTATAAAAGAAGAAGAAAAAGGAGTATGAAAGCGGTAAGGTGGGAGGGGAAAGGGAAGGGTTTATTCTCCCATTTCTTGAGGGGTCATTTTCTTCTTGTTATGCTTCCACTTGCCTTGCCTACACGCACACGCACGCTCCTCCTCCTCCTCCTCCTTCATTCTGTTTTTCACTTGCTTCTCTTTCTTTCTTTATTTCTTGTGCCGACACAACGCAGAGAGAGCGAGCACCCAATTTATCATCATCAGCAGCATCCATCCATCCATCCACCAAAACAAATAAATATTCCACCTTTCTTCCCCTTTCCTTTTTTGTCTTGAGATTACCCGATGATGATGAGTTGATCCATTCATTCTCAGTGCATGCACACTGTCAAAAATCTACTCGTAGCTCACCTCACCTCACTTTACCTAATTTCTTTAGCTTACCAATCCTCCTCTTTACATAGCGTAGGTAGGGAAAAGAAAGAAAGGAGTGTAAATATTAAAGCAGCAGCAGCAGCAAAAGAAGAAGAGGATTGGAATTCATCTTCCTCCCTCACTCCCTCTGATTCCATCCCTATCCTTTCCTTTGCTCCCTCCGATTCCATTCCATTCCATGGCGCACTGATTGGATGCCGCTGCCGGATCTATCCCCACCTCAGAGCACACCACACCGGAGGAAGAGGAATCCCTCCTTCCTCACCTCCGATTTGCAACCTACCTACCTTCCTTCCGGCGAGCCGCCATGCCGCCAGTCCAGCCCCTGCTGTCAAATCCCCCCAACCTAGATAGATAGACACACACACGGACAGCTCTACTCTGCTCCAGCCATGGCGGCTGAGGCGCCGGCCCCTTCCGCGCGCTCCCGGGCCCTCGCCTCCGCCTCCGCGCCCGCGCCGGCCTCCTCCAGGCGCACCAATGCCACTCCGGCAGCCGACACCGCCGCGCCCTCCACCTCCACCACCTCCCCTCCTCCCTCCTCCCCGCCGTCAGCCACACCTCCAAAGCTCGCCGCTGCCCCACCACCCGCCTCGCCCCCGCCGACGCCGCCAGCAGCACTCCCCACTCCAAAGCCCGCGCCTTCCACGCCGTCCCCCACCACCAGCCCACCTTCTCCGCCTCCCAAGCGCTCCCCCGCCGCAGCACCGCCCCCAACAACAACGCCGCCGACGGCTCCTGCGCCAAGACCCACGCCGGCCGCCCCCACTCCAAGAACCACGCCGACCTCCCCCTCCCCGGCCGCCTCGCCCCCGGCCCACGCCCCGCCGCACGCCAAGCCATCCCCGCCTCCCGCGGCCGCCCACCACCCGCAGCTGCCGACGCCGGCCACGGCCGTCGACCCGGCCAACACGCACGGCAGGAGCCCCAACAAGTCCTCCACGCAGTCCGCCGGGGAGCGGGGCCGCAGCGCCTCCCCCCCGCCGGGCAGCAGCAACGGCGTCGTCATCGCCGTCGGCGCCGTGCTCGCCTTCCTGGTCGTCACCCTCGTAGCGGCCGCCGTCCTCTACACCAAGAAGCGCCGGAGGGGGCGGAGGGACGACTACCGCCCCGGGTTCCGGTCGCCGCCCTACTCTTCAGAGCTACCACCCTCAGGTTCAGGTTCAGGTTCAGGTAACAGTTCAACTGAATGTGACTTCAGTGAACACTCACTAATTCATTCACTCATTCAGTCAGTCTTATTTACCTAATAAGTACATTTTTCGCAGTTCCATCAGGCGGCGGCTCGGCAAACGCATTGTCGTCGTCGTTGGCTGACCCCTCCGTCCACACCAACTACAGCGCCGGCAGCCCGAGGCTGAAACCGTGCGTGTCCGACATGAGCGTCGGCAACTCGCGCTTCTTCACGTACCAGGAGATGTACCAGATCACCGATGGCTTCTCGCCGCGCAATTTGCTCGGTGAGGGAGGGTTCGGGTCGGTGTACAAGGGCCGGCTGCCCGAAGGGAAGGATGTGGCCGTCAAGCAGCTGAGGGATGGTAGCGGGCAAGGGGAGCGCGAGTTCCAGGCCGAGGTTGAGATAATTAGCCGGGTGCATCACCGGCATTTGGTGTCTCTTGTGGGGTACT
This sequence comes from Aegilops sharonensis, assembly GCA_904067115.1. NCBI lineage: Eukaryota > Viridiplantae > Streptophyta > Magnoliopsida > Poales > Poaceae > Aegilops > Aegilops sharonensis. The sequence continues at coordinate 109,314 of CAJFDF010000001.1, forward strand.
GCATTGCCAATAGCCAGAGGTTGCTTGTCTACGATTTCGTGTCGAATGATACCTTGCATTATCATCTTCACGGTATGCCTTTTTTAACATTTTGTCATATTGTTGTACAAAGACCATTGCCATGTATATTCTGGTTGTACATACTGAGGTGGTTCTGAATTGTATGCGACTGCAGGACAGGGAAGGCCTGTTTTGCAGTGGTCAGCTAGGGTTAAAATCGCTGCCGGTGCTGCTCGTGGAATAGCGTACCTACACGAAGATTGTAATGCTCTTTCTTGCCCTTTTTTCTCATCTTCCACATTTATCATTCCTGTTTCTGTTAACCCGTCTGCCTTCTTTGTCTAGGTCATCCAAGGATTATCCACCGAGACATCAAATCCTCAAACATTTTGTTGGATAATAACTTCGATGCACTGGTAATTGGGTTACCTAAATGAGCCTGACAACATCTCGTGTTATAGTTCATTTATTGATCAGGTGCTATTTGTGAACTCTAGGTGGCCGATTTTGGTCTTGCGAGACTGGCTTTGGATGCTGTAACACATGTGACTACACGGGTTATGGGGACATTTGGGTGAGTAAAAAGTATGGGCAAATTCAGAAGCATATACTATGATGATATAGAATTGATCACTAAAAATGTTCTTTTTCTTGCAGATACATGGCTCCAGAATATGCATCGAGTGGCAAACTGACTGAGAAATCTGATGTATTCTCTTTTGGCGTTGTTCTCTTAGAGCTTATGACTGGTCGAAAGCCTGTTGATTCATCCAGACCATTGGGTGATGAGAGCCTTGTTGAGTGGGTAAGTTATAACACTGAACTTTTTTTTTTGTTCACTAGGATAGTCACACAATAGACTTGTTTCATTGGATGGATTAGTCATTGTAGAGGTTATAAGTTGAAATTTCACTTCAAATGCCGGGTTCCCGGAACTTTGTGTGATAACTAACTAGGAATACAAGTATATATGTTGGAAACATCACTCTTCATTCTTAGGATATCTTGTTACGGTGTCTAAGCCTGTGTTACGGTGACCTGCTGCATGTTGATGTATGGCTACTTGGCTATGCAATCATCAAATAGCATGATGATTTATCCTGTATAGAAATATCCTGACATTTCTTCCTCACAGCATTAATTTGGGCGCTTATTTGCTCTCTATTTAAATGAACATGTAGTTCCTCTGCATGTTCCTTCATTTAGTTGGTCTGTTCATTTTAAAAACCTTGCAAACTGACATTATTTGCAGGCTAGACCATTGCTTAGTCGAGCTCTTGAGACCGGAAAGCTGGAAGGGTTAGTCGACCCCAGGCTTGAGAAGAATTTCAACGAGGTCGAAATGTTCCGTATGATTGAATCTGCAGCAGCGTGCATTCGACACTCGTCATCCAAGAGGCCCAGAATGAGCCAGGTACGCATGGCCATTGTCTATCTGGCCACCTTACATTACTATATCATGTGGACATTCCTGGAGCCAATCAAATGAGGTGCATGCTTGGGTTGGAGGTACCAACCACTGTTTGATAAACAAGGTTGATTTAGGTAGTCTTGTCCCTGTCAAATCCTTCTGCCATCAAGAATAAATTGTCCTTGTTAACGAAACATCGACATCTTAACTTCCGAGCCTTGTGGTGAACCTGGCACCACATCCAATGCACACACAGACAAAATTGTGTGCCAACTTTATACTTTCCTAATCATCTGTAGAAGGAAATTCACACCATTTTATTTTATTTCATTTGGTCAGAGGATTAACAACTTGTCATTTATCTGACGCTCCTTGCAGGTGGTGCGGGTCCTCGATAGCTTAGCGGATATCGACCTAACCAACGGCGTCCAGCCAGGGCAGAGCGAGCTCTTCAACGTGGCAAACACGGCGGATATCAGGATGTTCCAGCAGATGGTGCAGGGCAACCAGGACGACAGCTCCGCCTTCAGCCAATATAGCTGGCTCAGTCGCAGTAGGGCTGACGCCGAGGCGACCTCCTCAAACTCCCGGATCTTATGATCACCTTTGTTTCTGTGCTCCACGTGTACGTAGCCATTCTTCTCGACCCACTGATTCGGCCGGGCTGTGTTGTCGACCATCGAAAAAGTCTGGTGTAATTCTTGCCCTGTTACGATGATTGCTCGTGTGTAGGTCGCACGAGCGAGAAGATGTACTCTTGTTTGACAAATCATTAAGATAGAAGCTGTTGTTGTGGTTGGTAACTAACTTGTTAGGCTGCCTGCTCTTGCTGCTGTTGCCTAACTGAAAGAGCACAATGTTTGAACTTTTCTAGTCTTTCTTTTTGTGTTGTTGGCTTGACAATGATGTTGATTGAGGCCACATCTAAGGGAGAAAAGAAAAAGGATACTGATGATGACTTGTTCAGGTCTGTTTGACTGACAACATAGTCTTGCTTTCTTCCAATATATTATCAGCATGTGTACTGTATGTTTTGCATGGTCAAGGCGATGTCGATGTTTCGCTAACCCTAAGATGATGATTCATTCTTCTTCTAGACACATTGAAGTCTGGGGAGAGACTACATTCTAAGACCAAGAAACCCTTGAAATAATTCTTTATGACCTCTCAAGCTGAACATTTTTCATGATGGCGATTTCAGATCAACATCAGCTACCATTATACAGTTCTTTACCTGCATCAGCAGCTAACATATAACTAACAAATGAAAAGGTTTTCAAAAGGTACATAATTAAGATGTGGTTTTTCACTCACCTGCCATGATTTCAGGCAGATTTCCAAACTTTCAACTCCACCTTCACGTAAACGATACACTGTTGATAACTAGCAGCAATTCACAAAATTACCTTCAAATTCACTCACTGTTATGTCACTCACCAATGACAGCCCATGTTTGCACAGAAAATCTGAAGAAAAATATTGATCTTTTTATGTCTATCGTGATCACAATAAAGTGCTATTCTCTCAGTGTCCTCTTCAGATTCTGCTTGAGCAGAGGCAATCTGCATACACTATCTAATTATCTATGGGGAGGTTGAGGGAGTAAGACATACAATCTAAGTGAAACCTACACCAATACATCACATGCTACAATCACTTGTGCCCCGTATAATCCAGATTTAGTCCGTGAAGTATCGCATCCTTCGTTCCCAGCTGCCATGGACCGGAACCCTGCGACCGCTATGCAGCAAGCAGGCCATGCAAATCCATCCTGTTGTTCTGATGATAATACTACTTGGTGCGCAGTCACCAGGAGCATGCGACCACAACCTTTCTGATGGCTGAGATTCAGAGTCAGAGGTACTGATCCTTGATTGTCTTCACGAGCTCTTCAACCCTCTTTATAATTTTAGGGTTCATCAAGTCCCTTGCCTGCCCAAGGAGAGTGCCTTCCCTGCTGCTATAATACGCATCGATTATAGCGCTTGCCCAAGTGTGCAACACCTCAGGACTCCTGCAATCCACCAGGTTATGTCAAATCAGCTCGGAGATTACACAAAAGAATCTTCTTTTTCGTGAAATACTAACAATACTTACGTGAACAATGTATCGACATTTTCGCCCTGAAGTTCAGGACCAGGAGTAAAGGCGTCATTCAACGCACTCAGGCGTTCTGCTGGATCCTCAATCATTATAAGATGCTTCAGTATTCTGATGTCCTTTGGCATCTGTCTTTGGAGATTGGCCACAGCAGTCATGTATAGATGGAACATTATGTCTTTTGCCTGCAGAATATTGGTAGATCCGCTTAAGCTGATGAAATTGTACAGTGAAACAAAGATGGGAAAGAAGCATGAAAGTATTTGCAGCGCTAGACCCTTACGTCAGATTTTGTGATGTCGGTGCCCTTTGCAGCTGACCAAGCTTTTGAAAGCATCAGCACCAACGCGGAGTCTAATTCCTTCTTCTCGGCCAAGTCATCGATCTTTCGGCATGCAGCGTCCACTGAAGGTGAATTGAGTATGTCCTTTAGCTTTAGTTCCGCAACATTCAGCGCTTGGAGGCTGCCAGACATGTCATCATGAGCTTGTAGAGCATCCACACAATCATTTCCAAGTGTTGCCAACTCTGCAAGCAAACCAATGAATGAGAAAAATGATGAACCAGGGAAATAATGATCTCTAATAAGGACTCAGCAAGGTAGCAAACGACTGTCCTAACCGACACTTTAGGTTTCTCTGTGACATGACATCAGGAGGGGAATAAGCCATCGAAGGCAACAGTCGTTAAGACGTGAAAGAGGAAAAAGGTCAAATTTGCAGAAAAATGACGATCAAATTCTCAAGTGTCTCACCTTTTTGCTTAGCGGGATCATCCTTATACGACTCTGCGACATAATAAAGGTGGTTGAAGAACTCCACCGTGAAATCTTTACGTCGCTTAGCGACAACCTCACCAATTTTGCCAGATGGTGTGGATTTCACTAATTCAAATAGTTCATTATGCCTTTGTACGTCCTCGTCTACCTGAAAAGCATAGTAGGGAGGGAAAACTAAATTAAGACACACCATTAGCAAGTGCCAAGTTAAATCATAAAATGAAGCATCATGTATCCTGTAGATAAGAAAGCCCACAGCACCTCTTTCAGTTTTCTAGCTAGCCTGAGAAGGCCGTGCTTCATCTCAGGATTTGTTTCGGCGTCCGCTCTCTCCTGGCAGCGCTTGAAAAAATGCGGCCTTATGTTGTCCCACTCCCGGCTGAACGCCAGCAATTTCCTCCAATCCGTCGGCGTAGGCTTGTCGACCATGAACACTCCAATCAGCTTGTCAGATATCTTGACCATTTTTTGGTTGACGTTGGCAGTAGCCCTGTCATTTGCCTTGCCTGCGCTTCCTTGAGGATGATCTTCTTCGTGCGATGAAGCGGCCATATGACCATTTGCATATCCACTGCTCGATGGTGTGCTGTCGGTGTACTCATCAGGCATGGCTGCTGCCACGTCGCCGACTGCTTCGACGTTGGAGCATCGTGGTTGGGGAGGGCCACGAAACATTTGGTGTCCTGAGATGAGGAGAAACGGCAGGAATGTTACCGTTCCGTAGAAGGTGCTGTAATTTTTCAGAAGTAGCTCTAGATGGACACAAACACTGTATGCTGCACACATATGACCACAGACGTTAGTAAAGCCGTGGTTTACGTTTTAGGTTCCGCTGTCAAACCGACTAGTGTGCGCGCCTAACAAGCTGTTACGCAGGAAGTTGAGCGCTCGAAGACTTTGTTCCGAACACGGGTTGGGTGGGATTGGGTCAATGAATAGACAAAGTCTTAGCCTTTTTTCTGTTTTGGGAGGGGACAACAAATGGGGCAGCTTCCTACCTGGCTGCCATAACCAGATTACATTATAACCCACTAAATTTTGAAAAAATGGACATGAGAATTTCAGGGTACGGTTATAGCAAATGGTTGGAGGAAATAAAAAAAAAATGGTTGCAGATGGTTCTGCTAATTCTGGAAGAGATTATATATATCAAACTAAAGAAAGCATTATCATTTGGCGAGGGGGAACACAATACAGCCCAGCTCCATTGATAAAGGGAGCGGTAAAATCCACCGCGAAGTTAGCATGGCAATCAACCATGTATAGGTGGATAGGCATGAAGAGGAACGTACCATCGCCGGCGGGGGCCGGTGACCACGCCGTGGCCGTGGCGCACGGAGGAGGGGTGTAGGGGAAGGCGGCGCAGGTGAGGTATATGGGAGGAGGCCGGCGGAGAGGGAAGGAGCAGCAGGGGCGGCGTCGCCGGAGCGAGCCGGAGGTGGCGGCGGCGGCGGCGAGGTAGGGTGGGGAGGCGATAGCAGCAGCAGCTTGGTCGGGAGTCATGCTGGTGGTCTGACCGTCTGAGTGTCCGTCCGTCCGTCCCACGGAGAAGCCCACTCCACTTCTCTGCCGCACACCCACCCAAAAGCCCAATGGGCCTCACTCGCCTCAAGGCCTCTTTGTATTTCCGTCCACTGTGGGTTGTTTGCAGCACGCTCCAATCCTAAGTTCCCTAATCCCCCAAAAAAAAAACTTCAAAACAAAAAACTTTTTTTTCTGTGAATAGCAAAAAAACCTTTTAGATGCTCTCTGAACTTTGAACTCCTAGGGCCTCTTCGGACTGTGAGATTTACGGTACGGACACCTAATCCTTACTATGATATCAACAACATTGTTGTTGTTAATTTTTTTTTTGTAATTTTTGATTGTGCTGTTTATCAGCGGTAAAAGTTCTAAAAAATGTTTATGAAAGGTAAAAAATAATACTTATTAGATGCCTAACTTGGTTTTCGCTATGCTTACCATTTGGTGTTCCTCCAACATGGCGTGCTAACACTGCACCAGATTCTTCTAGAAGCAATGAAGCATATATAGACCATTGAAAAGGGGACCTTGACCTCATCTCATGTGTAACCCATGGCAGCCGTGTAGAAAGGGGAAAAACATCATCCTCGATCGATCGCTCGGCGTCACTTTCAGGTCAGTCATGAGTCATATTATTCATCATCAGGCTAATAATTTGACTGTTTCCTTCTTCCACCACTTGCTGTTGATGTTAGCAGGGCCATCCATAGTCGACCAGTCAGCTAAGTATTGGTCAATTCATGCATATGCATCTCCATCTCCATCACACGTGAATGTTGATCATTCATGAGATTCTCTTCCACACAAGTCATACAAGATAAGATCTTGTATTACACCTGCACATGGGTCACCCGTTTAGTTTAGAAATATCAACATTTCGTACTTGCAATGAACTGTGTATATTCATCGCGGATCTCTCGTACCTATTGCAATTTTATTAGGTTTATTTATTAATACTTGTAAGAAAGAAAGCGAGTGGCAAGCTTGCGTTTTGGAGACCACGCCGCTGTGGGAAACGCCAACTTTTCAACTTTTGTTCTAGGTGTTAATATATTTGTCTATAATAAGTAGGACAATTTAAAGAAGTTTGACTTAATCTGAAATGGAGGGGCTACAAAAAAGTAACTTGGAATGGAAATATATAATCATGTAAGTTCATTTGTTTCACGTTCGTGGGTTTTTAAAAATTGTGCATACACGTACGTGTGAATATATGTACACATATACTTTGGGAAAAATATTCACGTCCTTGTTTATACAGAAATGTAAAAAAAATAAATAGCAAAAAAAGAAGAACAAAATAGTGAAAAATACTCACTGTTTTGGGGTCCCGGAGTGATTTCCACGATTGACGAACCCTTAGGTGCGTTTACGTAACGGTCATTTACACTCGCAGTTTTGACCGATTCTGGCCCGTTTCGTCGACTATTACTCACTGTTTTGGGGTCCCGGAGTGATTTCCACGATTGACGAACCCCAAGGTGCGCTTACGTGTCGGGCATCAACACTCGCAGTTTTGGCCGATTCTGTCCCGTTTCGTGCACTATTACTCACTGTTTTAGGGTCTCGGAGTGATTTCCACGATTGACGAACCCTTAGGTGCGCTTACGTGTCGGTCATCTACACTCGCAGTTTTAACCGATTCTGACCCGTTTCGTGGACTATTACTCACTGTTTTGGGGTCTCGGAGTGATTTCCACGATTGACGAACCCCAAGGTGCGCTTACGTGTCGGTCATCTACACTTGCAGTTTTGGCCGATTCTGGCCCGTTTTGTGGACTATTACTCACAGTCTTGAGGTCTCGGAGTGATTTCCACGATTGACGAACCCTTAGGTGCGCTTACGTGTCGGTCATCTACACTCGCAGTTTTTACCGATTCAGGCCCGTTTCGTGGACTATTACTCACTGTTTTGGGGTCTCGGAGTGATTTCCACGATTGACGAACCCTTAGGTGCGTTTACGTGTCGGTGATCTACACTGCAGTTTTGACCGATTCTGGCCTGTTTCGTGGACTATTACTCACTGTTTTGGGGTCCCGGAGTGATTTCCACGATTGACGAACCCCAAGTTGCGCTTACGTGTCGGTCATCTACACTTGCAATTTTGGCCGATTCTGGCACGGTTCGTGGACTATTACTAACTGTTTTGGGGTCTCGGAGTGATTTCCACGATTGACGAACCCTTTGGTGCGCTTACGTGTCGGTCATCTACACTCGCAGTTTTGGCCGATTCTGGCCCGTTTCGTGGACTATTACTCACTGTTTTGGGGCCTCGGAGTGATTTTCACGATTGACGAACCCTTAGGTGCGCTTACGTGTCGGTCATCTACACTCGCAGTTTTAACCGATTCTGACCCGTTTCGTGGACTATTACTCACTGTTTTGGGGCCTCGGAGTGATTTTCACGATTGACGAACCCTTAGGTGCGCTTACGTGTCGGTCATCTACACTCGCAGTTTTAACCGATTCTGACCCGTTTCGTGGACTATTACTCACTGTTTTGGGGCCTCGGAGTGATTTTCACGATTGACGAACCCTTAGGTGCGCTTACGTGTCGGTCATCTACACTCGCAGTTTTAACCGATTCTGACCCGTTTCGTGGACTATTACTCACTGTTTTGGGGCCTCGGAGTGATTTTCACGATTGACGAACCCTTAGGTGCGCTTACGTGTCGGTCATCTACACTCGCAGTTTTAACCGATTCTGACCCGTTTCGTGGACTATTACTCACTGTTTTGGGGCCTCGGAGTGATTTTCACGATTGACGAACCCTTAGGTGCGCTTACGTGTCGGTCATCTACACTCGCAGTTTTAACCGATTCTGACCCGTTTCGTGGACTATTACTCACTGTTTTGGGGCCTCGGAGTGATTTTCACGATTGACGAACCCTTAGGTGCGCTTACGTGTCGGTCATCTACACTCGCAGTTTTAACCGATTCTGACCCGTTTCGTGGACTATTACTCACTGTTTTGGGGCCTCGGAGTGATTTTCACGATTGACGAACCCTTAGGTGCGCTTACGTGTCGGTCATCTACACTCGCAGTTTTAACCGATTCTGACCCGTTTCGTGGACTATTACTCACTGTTTTGGGGCCTCGGAGTGATTTTCACGATTGACGAACCCTTAGGTGCGCTTACGTGTCGGTCATCTACACTCGCAGTTTTAACCGATTCTGACCCGTTTCGTGGACTATTACTCACTGTTTTGGGGCCTCGGAGTGATTTTCACGATTGACGAACCCTTAGGTGCGCTTACGTGTCGGTCATCTACACTCGCAGTTTTAACCGATTCTGACCCGTTTCGTGGACTATTACTCACTGTTTTGGGGCCTCGGAGTGATTTTCACGATTGACGAACCCTTAGGTGCGCTTACGTGTCGGTCATCTACACTTGCAGTTTTGGCCGATTCTGTCCCGGTTCATGGACTATTACTCACTGTTTTTGGGACTCGAAGTGATTTCCACGATTGACGAACCCTTTGGTGCGCTTACGTGTCGGTCATCTACACTCGCAGTTTTGGCCGATTCTGGCCCGTTTCATGGACTATTACTCACTGTTTCGGGGTCCCATAGTGGTTTCCACGATTGACGAACCCCAAGGTGCGCTTACGTGTCGGGCATCAACACTCGCAGTTTTGGCCGATTCTGTCCCGTTTCGTGGACTATTACTCACTGTTTTGGGGTCCCGGAGTGATTTCCATGATTGACGAACCCTTAGGTGCGCTTACGTGTCGGTCATCAACACTTGCAGTTTTAGCCGATTCTGGCCCGTTTCGTGGACTATTACTCACTGTTTTGGGGTCTCGGAGTGATTTCCACGATTGACGAACCCTAAGGTGCGCTTACGTGTCGGTCATCAACACTTGCAGTTTTAGCCGATTCTGGCCCGTTTCGTAGACTATTACTCACTGTTTTGGGGTCTCGGAGTGATTTCCACGATTGACGAACCCTAAGGTGCGCTTACGTGTCGGTCATCAACACTTGCAGTTTTAGCCGATTCTGGCCCGTTTCGTAGACTATTACTCACTGTTTTGGGGTCTCGGAGTGATTTCCACGATTGACGAACCCTAAGGTGCGCTTACGTGTCGGTCATCAACACTTGCAGTTTTAGCCGATTCTGGCCCGTTTCGTAGACTATTACTCACTGTTTTGGGGTCTCGGAGTGATTTCCACGATTGACGAACCCTAAGGTGCGCTTACGTGTCGGTCATCAACACTTGCAGTTTTAGCCGATTCTGGCCCGTTTCGTAGACTATTACTCACTGTTTTGGGGTCTCGGAGTGATTTCCACGATTGACGAACCCTAAGGTGCGCTTACGTGTCGGTCATCAACACTTGCAGTTTTAGCCGATTCTGGCCCGTTTCGTAGACTATTACTCACTGTTTTGGGGTCTCGGAGTGATTTCCACGATTGACGAACCCTAAGGTGCGCTTACGTGTCGGTCATCAACACTTGCAGTTTTAGCCGATTCTGGCCCGTTTCGTAGACTATTACTCACTGTTTTGGGGTCTCGGAGTGATTTCCACGATTGACGAACCCTAAGGTGCGCTTACGTGTCGGTCATCAACACTTGCAGTTTTAGCCGATTCTGGCCCGTTTCGTAGACTATTACTCACTGTTTTGGGGTCTCGGAGTGATTTCCACGATTGACGAACCCTAAGGTGCGCTTACGTGTCGGTCATCAACACTTGCAGTTTTAGCCGATTCTGGCCCGTTTCGTAGACTATTACTCACTGTTTTGGGGTCTCGGAGTGATTTCCACGATTGACGAACCCTAAGGTGCGCTTACGTGTCGGTCATCAACACTTGCAGTTTTAGCCGATTCTGGCCCGTTTCGTAGACTATTACTCACTGTTTTGGGGTCTCGGAGTGATTTCCACGATTGACGAACCCTAAGGTGCGCTTACGTGTCGGTCATCAACACTTGCAGTTTTAGCCGATTCTGGCCCGTTTCGTAGACTATTACTCACTGTTTTGGGGTCTCGGAGTGATTTCCACGATTGACGAACCCTAAGGTGCGCTTACGTGTCGGTCATCAACACTTGCAGTTTTAGCCGATTCTGGCCCGTTTCGTAGACTATTACTCACTGTTTTGGGGTCTCGGAGTGATTTCCACGATTGACGAACCCTAAGGTGCGCTTACGTGTCGGTCATCAACACTTGCAGTTTTAGCCGATTCTGGCCCGTTTCGTAGACTATTACTCACTGTTTTGGGGTCTCGGAGTGATTTCCACGATTGACGAACCCTAAGGTGCGCTTACGTGTCGGTCATCAACACTTGCAGTTTTAGCCGATTCTGGCCCGTTTCGTAGACTATTACTCACTGTTTTGGGGTCTCGGAGTGATTTCCACGATTGACGAACCCTAAGGTGCGCTTACGTGTCGGTCATCAACACTTGCAGTTTTAGCCGATTCTGGCCCGTTTCGTAGACTATTACTCACTGTTTTGGGGTCTCGGAGTGATTTCCACGATTGACGAACCCTAAGGTGCGCTTACGTGTCGGTCATCAACACTTGCAGTTTTAGCCGATTCTGGCCCGTTTCGTAGACTATTACTCACTGTTTTGGGGTCTCGGAGTGATTTCCACGATTGACGAACCCTAAGGTGCGCTTACGTGTCGGTCATCAACACTTGCAGTTTTAGCCGATTCTGGCCCGTTTCGTAGACTATTACTCACTGTTTTGGGGTCTCGGAGTGATTTCCACGATTGACGAACCCTAAGGTGCGCTTACGTGTCGGTCATCAACACTTGCAGTTTTAGCCGATTCTGGCCCGTTTCGTAGACTATTACTCACTGTTTTGGGGTCTCGGAGTGATTTCCACGATTGACGAACCCTAAGGTGCGCTTACGTGTCGGTCATCAACACTTGCAGTTTTAGCCGATTCTGGCCCGTTTCGTAGACTATTACTCACTGTTTTGGGGTCTCGGAGTGATTTCCACGATTGACGAACCCTAAGGTGCGCTTACGTGTCGGTCATCAACACTTGCAGTTTTAGCCGATTCTGGCCCGTTTCGTAGACTATTACTCACTGTTTTGGGGTCTCGGAGTGATTTCCACGATTGACGAACCCTAAGGTGCGCTTACGTGTCGGTCATCAACACTTGCAGTTTTAGCCGATTCTGGCCCGTTTCGTAGACTATTACTCACTGTTTTGGGGTCTCGGAGTGATTTCCACGATTGACGAACCCTAAGGTGCGCTTACGTGTCGGTCATCAACACTTGCAGTTTTAGCCGATTCTGGCCCGTTTCGTAGACTATTACTCACTGTTTTGGGGTCTCGGAGTGATTTCCACGATTGACGAACCCTAAGGTGCGCTTACGTGTCGGTCATCAACACTTGCAGTTTTAGCCGATTCTGGCCCGTTTCGTAGACTATTACTCACTGTTTTGGGGTCTCGGAGTGATTTCCACGATTGACGAACCCTAAGGTGCGCTTACGTGTCGGTCATCAACACTTGCAGTTTTAGCCGATTCTGGCCCGTTTCGTAGACTATTACTCACTGTTTTGGGGTCTCGGAGTGATTTCCACGATTGACGAACCCTAAGGTGCGCTTACGTGTCGGTCATCAACACTTGCAGTTTTAGCCGATTCTGGCCCGTTTCGTAGACTATTACTCACTGTTTTGGGGTCTCGGAGTGATTTCCACGATTGACGAACCCCAAGGTGCGCTTACGTGTTGGGCATCAACAATCGCAGTTTTGGCCGATTCTGGCCCGTTTCGTGGACTTTTACTCACTGTTTTGGGGTCCCGGAGTGATTTCCATGATTGACGAACCCTTAGGTGCGCTTACGTGTCGGTCATCAACACTTGCAGTTTTAGCCGATTCTGGCCCGTTTCGTGGACTATTACTCACTGTTTTGGGGTCTCGGAGTGATTTTCACGATTGACGAACCCCAAGGTGCGCTTACGTGTCGGTCATCTACACTTGCAGTTTTGGCCGATTCTGTCCCGGTTCATGGACTATTACTCACTGTTTTTGGGACTCGAAGTGATTTCCACGATTGACGAACCCTTTGGTGCGCTTACGTGTCGGTCATCTACACTCGCAGTTTTGGCCGATTCTGGCCCGTTTCATGGACTATTACTCACTGTTTCGGGGTCCCATAGTGGTTTCCACGATTGACGAACCCCAAGGTGCGCTTACGTGTCGGGCATCAACACTCGCAGTTTTGGCCGATTCTGTCCCGTTTCGTGGACTATTACTCACTGTTTTGGGGTCCCGGAGTGATTTCCATGATTGACGAACCCTTAGGTGCG
>CAJFDF010000002.1:0-13493 GCA_904067115.1 Aegilops sharonensis
TCTCATCATCAAAATGCAGAGCACTGAATGGAAGGTCATAAAAAACATTACTCTGAACCTCGTATAAGGTATCTCTTGTCAAGTAAGAAGTGTTTTACATATACGGTGTCCAGATTTTCATGAATAGTCTGCATGCCTTCATTGAGTGTGTCTGTGGGGGAGGGGGGGGTGGGGGGGGCATGGATCAAAAGGCTTGTCAGCCAGTGTAAGCTCAGAAAAACCTTCAAGGGAAAACTATACTGGTGCTGAAATTAAGGAGTTCCTAGTTCCTATCTGTTATTTGTAAAATAATGGGTCCTCAACAAATGTTAGCTGGAACACAGATTGCAGGCTGTACCACAGTCAACATATTAATATTCCCAAAAGGCATACAAAACTACGTCATCTGAGAACACAGAAACCCATCTGACTACCTTGGTACTCCTTCAGTTGTAATTTCTGCTCCAAGCTGCTCCAATAGCTCCCTGGCTGTGGATATGTACTGCAATTGAAGGCTGTCAGTGCCAGCACACACCAGCCAAAAATGATAAAGATTAAAGAGAGAGTATTCATCAGCTACCATCCGTTAAAACTAAACAAAAACAGAACGAAGCAAAGCAAATTCCATCACTGAATTTTTCCTTATATTCATTTTAACAACAGCAAAAAGATTCACATGGAATCTGTATCTTCCTTCTCCAGCTAAGTAAGTTACAGAACATAGCCTGCTCAAGCGTTGAACAGAAACGGAGCATGGAGCGAATCTAATGAGATCAGAGGAGCTACACCTACATGGGCAAGCTTGGCCTGATTCTGCTGCCGAGGAGCCTCCTGAAGCAGCCTTCTGAGGTTCACTTCCACCCTGCTCAACACCATGATCAAGGGGACGAATGCCTGCTGAATCATTCAAAAGGAGCAGGCCATATTACACCATATACAGAGGGGGGGAAAGCAAATTTCAGATTTAAACAAATCTATTTTGGCTTCTAATAGTAATATCAAACAATCAGAGAAGTGCTACAAAATAGTCAGACGATCAGAACAGACCAGCAATGGTGAGACTAGCAGATTGTGGGGAATGGTCAGGTCAACTGCAAGATGCAAGAAAAGAAACAGTTAAACAACTAGTAGAACATTTGTACTATGAACCTTGATGCAAAGTTCTTCAGATACGCATCGGCAACAAATTCACAGCATCTTGCACATCTGAACCCAGCCACTGATTTAACCAATGAATCTGATGAATGTAACGAGCTGGTTCAGCCAGTAGATCACCGAGCCTGACCTCTCACTGCACAATGGATTCACCGCCGCGGGTGGGATCTCTCGTGTTTGGCGGCTCGGGGACGAGAAGATGTCCGCCAAAGCACCGCGGCGCGCGTGCTCCCCCTGCTCTCGTCCGCCCTATCCCGTCAGATTGATATGGTGGCGGAAGGAGGAGCGGTTGGCGAACGATGCGGGTGGGGAGTGCCAGGCGGATGAGGCCAGATCCTCGGCGGAGAGGCGCCGGCCAGCTAGCGCGGCGGACGGCCGAGGCGCGGGTCCTGCGGGGGCAGAGGCGACGCAGGGGCACGGCGGCGCGACACCGACGAGCCTCGGAGGCGCCGGCCAGTAAACTTCGCCGCCACGTCGATTCGGGTGGTGTTAACTAGGAGTACTGTTATTCACTTGCAAAATGGCACGTGCGTTGCAACGGAAGAAAACAATCATAATCTCCAATGTTCATGACCACATTTTGCTGCATCACCGAGATATATACTATCACTCTCATTTTTGTGAAGATCGTGAATATTTTTTGAAAAATACGAGCATTTCTTAAACTAGTGAACATATTTGAAATCGTGAAATATTTTTAAATTCGCAAACATTTTTTCATATTTTCAAATATTTTCTAAAATCATGAACATATTTTGAACTCTTTATACTACTTGTGATTTTTTTTAAAACATATTTCTTGCATAGGCGAACATTTCTAGAATTGACAGAATGTTTTTTGGAAATTGGTGAACTGATTTTTGAAATTCACAAACATTTTTTTGATGTAACGAACATATTCAAAATGCAATATCATTTTTTGAATCAGCAAAAAAAATTATGCATCAATATACTATTTTGTAAGTCACGATTTTTTTTTGAATTTTTAGGATATTTTTCACCACATGTTGTGTGATGGGCGCTCTCTCCGGATTTCGTTTTTAATTTTTTATGCCTTTTTGAGTTTTATTAGATGTGATTTTTTTTCGGCTTTCGATTTTCACCTGGTTATATTTTTTGTGAAACACACATGTGCTTTTTGAAAGAAAAAAAAATCCATACTTTCACGAGAAACATGTATGTGATTTCGGGAAGGAAGGAGAGCAACAATAAAAAGCCCATATATAGCTTTCGGCCCATCACACGGCCCAGCTAACGCAGCCCACACATTTCCAGCCACTCCATCCCACACTCGGCTCCCATTCGAAACCCTCGTCTGTCGTCTCCCCCCACACCGCCGCCCCAAACCTCCCCGCAGCCATGGCGCGCCGCCACCTCCTCCCGCTCCTCTCCCGCACCCCCCACGCCCCCACCCCCATCCACCTCCGCCACGCCTTCTGCTCCTCCACCGCAACCGTCGACAACCCCGCCCCGGCCGTCGATGCGGCTCTGCCGGCCGCATCCGCCGTGGAGACCCCGGAGGATGCCCCGGCGGCGGCGGCCACGACGGAGGCCGGGGATCCGGCCCCGGCCCGCGCCCCGCGGGAGGAGGAGCCCCTGCACGAGACGATCCTCCACATGATCCGGCGCCGCAAGTGGACGACCCGCATGGAGAACTCGGTGCGCCTGCTCTGCCCGGCGCTCTCGGCGCCGGTCGTGCACGGCGTGATCTCCGCCGCGGCCGCCGCGGACCGCGCCGACCTCGCGCTCCAGTTCTTCCGCTTCGCGTACCGCCGGGCCGGGTTCCGCCCGGAGCCGGCCACCTTCGCGCTGCTCCTCCCGGTCCTCGCCTCCAAGGGCATGCTCAACCACGCCCGCTGCATCCTCCTCGAGACCATGCCGTCCTTCTCCGTCGCCCCCGACGAGGCCACCGTGGCCGCCCTCGTCGCCGCCTACGGCCGGGCCGGCATCCCGCAGGAGGCCGTCAAGCTCTTCCGCCTCATGCCCGACCTCGGCATCACCCGCACCGCGCTCTCCTACAACGCCGTGCTCAAGGCCATCCTCTGCCGCGGCCGCGAGGCCATGGCCAGGCGGATCTACAACGCCATGATCGCCGGCGGTGTCGCCCCGACCCTGTCCACCTACAACACGCTCATCTGGGGGTTCGGCCTGTGCAAGAAGATGGAGTCCGCCGTGAGGGTGTTTGGGGACATGAAGGGCCACGGGGTGACGCCGGATGTGACCACCTACAACACCCTGCTCAATGCCTGGGTGCGGAAAGGCGATCTGGAGAGTGCACGGAAGGTGTTTGATGAAATGCCCGGAGCTGGGTTTGAACGGAACTCGATCTCATACAATGTCATGATCAAGGGATATGTCGAGGCGAATAAGGTCGAGGAGGCAGTGGTGTTGTTCACGGAGATGGGGGAGAAGGGGCTGAGGTTGAGCGAGAAGACGTTTGCTGCATTGATGCCAGGTCTTTGCGATGATGAGGGGAAGGCTGCGGAGGCCCGGAAGGCAGTGGCGGATATGGCGGAGCGACGACTCACTCCAAAGGACAAATCGGTGTTTCTGAGGCTCGTGTCGACATTGTGCAAAGCTGGGGATTTGGATGGGGCGTTGGAGGTGCATAAGAAGAGCGGGCAGTTCAAGCATGTCCTGGTGGATCCGAGGCAGTACGGTGTGCTGATGGAGAGCTTGTGTGCAGGTGGTAAGTGTGATGGTGCTGTGCAGGTGCTTGATGAGCTTCTAGAGAAGGGCACACTGCTTAGCCCAAAGAGTCCAGTGCTGGAAGCACCGGCTTATAATCCAGTGATTGAGTATCTGTGCAACAATGGGAATACCAACAAGGCTGAGACCTTCTTCAGGCAGCTGATGAAGAAAGGTGTGGATGACAAGTCTGCATTCAACAGTCTTATCCGTGGGCATGCAAAGGAAGGTGCGCTGGAGGCTGCAAAGGAGATTCTTGCCATTATGACACGCCGTGGCGTCCCTACTGACCCCCACTCGCATGCACTGCTTATTGATAGCTTCCTGAAGAAGAATGAGTCAGCTGATGCAAAGACAGCATTGGACAGCATGATGGAACATGGTCACTTACCAAGGCCAGCTCTGTTCCAGTCTGTCATGGTGGCACTTTTCAACGATGGCAGGGTTCAGACCGCAAGCAGGGTCATGAAGAGTATGATTGAGAAGGGGATTACCGAGAACATGGATATGGCAAATAAGATCGTGGAGGCTCTCTTCATGAGGGGTCATGTGGAGGAGGCGATTGGTCGCGTCAATCTGATGGTGGAAAATGGTTGTATGCCTGATCTGGACAAGTTGCTAGCTGCCCTTTGCGAGAAGGACAAAGTGATGGAGGCACAAAAGCTGGCTGATTTTGCGTTGGACCGGGACTTTGAAGTTAGCTTCTCAACCTATGACAGAGTCCTGGAAGCCCTGTACACTGAGGAGAAGACGTTGCCAGCCTACTCCATGCTCTGCAAGATCAAGCACAAAGGAGGCGTTGTAGACCAGAAGGGTTGCGATGCTTTGATGGATAGCTTAAAAGCTGGAGGATACTCAAAGCAAGCTGACATTTTGTCTAGGATCTTGGTGGAGAATGGGTCATCAACATCCAAGAGGGGCAAGAAGTCTGCCATGGGTGCATAGGGAGGTTCCTGGGTTCATGGAGAGGTCCTATTTTCCTTTCTGAACTGAAGAAAACAGCGGTTTGTTTGTTTTATTAATGCTTGTTGTCCCATCTGTCAGATTGGGATTTTCATCCTAGGAGACAAGAAGAATAGGTAAATTTACCTTTCTCACGAAACCCCTGATTTAATCATGTGCCATTTTCTCTTAGAAAAGAAACATGTTCAATAATTGAGGCAGATGTACTTGTTATGAATTTAGTTCAGAAATTACATCTATGACATGCTGTTACTTCGTCGTTTATAAGTGGGTCTACTAAAGACAGACCAGAATTTTGCTTTGCTTTGGCATGGTGCCAAAGGAAGACCTCTGATCCACATTTTGTATCCTCTTGTTAATTTCAATTCGTTTATTGCATGGGTACTGATAACTGATAGTGTGATGTTCATAACCTCGTGGTTTGTTTTATGTCTTGATATTTTGCTGGGTTGGTGTGGTGTCAGATAAAACGTAGTGCAGTAAGATAATATGTGTTCTTTGACCCATTTCCGTTAGAGGAGGTGTTAATCTTCAGATCTTGATTTGCCTACAGATTCCATAGTACTAATATTTAGGTTCATTCTAATCGCATTTCCTAGTCTATTTGTGCTCCTGTGTGGCAGCTATGATTTGACCATTAGTTAGTAGCACCTATAATATACGAAATGGAGTAAAAGCTACTCACTTTTTGCCATTTAAACCCAGGTTACAGCAGCCCTGTTTTAGCCTGTTCTGGGTGACTGCTCTGTGGCTGGAAAGAAGAATAATTTGATAAGCATATCTGCTCTTGTACATTCTGTTTGCAAGCACAAGCTAGATATTATGCATGTGCCGTGAGCAGTGGCGGAAATACGCTGGTGATGCGTGTTATCAGCATGATGCATCTCTTGTTCAGCGATGTGCTTGGAATATATATGTTTTGCATCTTCGTTTCCATGCCCATTTTACGTTGCCTGTATTCCCATTTTGGTCCGTCTTTGTTTCTTTCCTCAGTTGCGCT
Source organism: Aegilops sharonensis (assembly GCA_904067115.1). Taxonomy (NCBI): domain Eukaryota; kingdom Viridiplantae; phylum Streptophyta; class Magnoliopsida; order Poales; family Poaceae; genus Aegilops; species Aegilops sharonensis. The sequence goes on from CAJFDF010000002.1 coordinate 5,786, forward strand.
GCTCCATGATCTCCCTGGTTTTTCCACCGTCCTCAAATTTTTCTCGTGTGCAATAAAAATCCGGCAGTAATCATTTTTTTGCTCCATCTGTGCTGATAACTTGCAGCTTCACCTCCCAGCTTGAGTTCTTGCTGGTTTGATTGCATAGATAGGCTCTTGCCTTCACGTGTGATGTGCCTTTTGTTTGGTAGCAGATGCAGGTTCTGGACCTTTCAATTTGCATAACACGGTCCGGGTCCTTGTCATTTCACCTTGTTAATTGCATGGATACTGATAACTGATAGTCTGATGTTCACAACCTCTTGGTTTGTTTGATCTCTTGATGTTTCGTTGCAGTGGTGGAGTGTCAGATTAAAATTATGCAGTAAGATAATATTTAGACTTTTTTAGTTTTGCGAGGATAATATGTATACTTTGACCCATTTCTGTTAGAAGCTTTAATATGCTGTTCTTGATTTGCCTCCAGGCTACATAGTAATTACAACTGGGCGCGCTTGTGCTCAAGCCTAGCAGTTTTGATTTGACCATAGTAGTACATAATTTTTGAAGTGGTAGAGAAGCTACTCATTTTTTTGCCCTTTAAACTCAGGTTGCCGTCCCCGTTTCATCCTGTGTTGACTTCTTGGTGACTTGCTTGCAGTTTTGATTTGACCATTATTTAGTGTTGGTACATGATATCTGAAGTGGTGGAAAAGCTACTCACTTTTATGCCATTTAAGTTCAGGTCGCCAATCCCGTTTCATCCTGTGCTAACTTCTTTTGCTGGAAAGAAGAATAACTGGACAAACCATCTCTGCTCAAACTGTTCTTGCCCATGTCCATTGTGTTTGCAGTTTGCAAGTGTAGGCTAGATGAGTGCGAGCGAGCAGTGGCGAAATATTCAGTGTTGTGTTGTGATCATGATGCATATCTCCTTGATTGATGCGCTTCGAATAAGATATGTGTACATCCTCGTTTCCAAGTCCATCTTCTGTTGCTGCGTACCGATCCTTTCTCTGTTCTTTTTGTCCCTTTTTTTTTTTGGTATGAAGTGTTGCCTGTTCTTCTCTGGCTTATCAGTATGAGGCCATCGCGGATTGGCACAAAGCAGGGAAAGGAATGAACAACTTGAAGACTCCATGCAAGTTCGGTTTTTGGTTTCTTTATTTGCTTCTCCGAGCCATATTTTTGCTGTTGCTTAATGGCGCTTGCCAATGGCCTCTCACGTCATTTTTTTTTTCTCTCGCTCCTCTCATTTTTCTCTTGTGTAGCGTACGTCCAATAAAAATCCGGCAATTTGTTTTTCTTTTCTCCTCCACCTCTGCTGTCAACTTGCAGCATCAGCTTCAAACCTTTGCATGTGTAAAATACTGGCATTTCTTTTACATGGCTCCTGGTCGGGGCTTGAGTTTTCTGCTTTTCTCTTCCCCGTTGCGCCGCTTCATGATATTCCTGTCTTTTCCGCCGTCCATTCATTTTTCTCTCTTGTATATTATGCAATAAAAAGCCACCCTAGAAAAAAAAAATCCGGCGATTTGTTTTTCTTGTTGTTATTGGTGCTCCACCTCTGCTGTCAAGTTGCAGCATCAGCCTCAGTCCTCTTGGATCCTTGCTGGTCTTTTTGTCCTGGGGTTTGGTTGGATAGCTAGTGGTCTCTTGCCTTGACATGTGATGTGCCTTGTGTTTGTAGCTGATGGAGGTACTGGGCCTTGCAATTTGCATAACCTGATCCCGGCCCACCACAAAGATGATGAGATATCTCCATTAGAAGCATACTACTACTGGTATCATTTTTTGCTGTAGTTGAGTTGTCACTGCCGATCGATCTGCTGCCATACATGCGAACGCGATGCATCGCGGCCGTTTGGTACCACCAATCTGGTTTGATGAAGAGGTGGTGACCGAGGACTCGTGTTTCTTGCCTTTGGATGTGCTCTCTCCTTCTCATGCCACAGGTGCTATACAGAGCAATGGCAACCGCTGGATTCGTATCGGACGGACATGATCGCTGTGCTGTGCAATCATTCCCTTGGATAACGTTTAGAAGCCACCCTGGGAAGCTGGGATATAACGTTTCGAAAACTCTCTACATTCTCGGAAAAAGAGAGCGGCGTCTTTTAGGGCGCTGTAGACACAAGAACACCAGACGTTTTTTGGACGCTGTGCAATCAATTCTGCTCCGATGAGTGACATTGCTTCGTAGCATGGTAGCATGGGAACATCATGTACTTGCCTTTTTGAATTCTGCTTCGAATTTATCATTTGAGATGGATCATGGATTCCTTTGATGTAATAAGATAGTTCGGGATTTTCTGGTGGTTTCCCCTTCCCTCTACTCACTGTCAGTAGGCGGGAGTGATAGGAGGGGGTAGGTTACGTGCTGGTGCAGACTTTCTTAGCAGGCGTTTGAGGGTGACCGGTGGTGTTGCGTTTTGGTTGTATCAAACTTACTTGGTTTCTTTAATGAAATCGGGGGGGAAAATCCCTTTCTTTCAAAAAAAAAAAGATGGATCATGGAACAAGAGTTCCTTGTGGAATTCAGTAAACCTGAACCCATGTTTGAATTTGATGTTGAGAATCAAATGCTTCTGCATTTGGCACTGCCAGTCAATCCCTCTGTTCCATTTGAATTTAAACCACAACAAATTTTTTGGAATGGGGTCTTTACCAAGACCAATGATTCTTTTTTAACCAAACATGATACTTGTAGTTCCATCACTTGATTAACATGGGAACAAGCAAGGCAAAAATGGTGTCAGTACATGATGTTACATAGATAAGCATCATTTTGACATTAGTACAGGAGCGATCCACGACGGCCGGCGCTCGGGCTCGTGCTTCTCGCCTCCGCCTTTCCGTTGCCGAACCTACCGCCGTTGGTTCGGTGAAAAAGAAAAACTCAGAATGACACCCCGTGATCGTGATGCTGAAACGAAGCCGTACGTCACCCCTGCCAAATGTGGGAGCGTACGGTTAGAAATGGGGCGAGAAGTCGCCACTCACCGTATTTGGGTGCCAGGTCGCCGGAACATCCTCGGCGGCGGCGAGGCTTACAACTCCGTGTCAGCCGCACTAGCCGGAGCCGGCGACCGCGTCATCACGGCGGGTTGCATACGGCATGTTAGAGTTAATGGGCCTGGCCCATTAACAAAATCTGAAATCTCAAATGAGCCCATGTGTAAAATGGCAAGTGGCGGTGTTAAAGTTTAGTCCCACCTCAAAAGTTGAAGAAGAGTTGGAATTTTTTTATATAGTGGGTTATCTCCATCACTCTAAGTGGCGTGTTAAGAAAAGGAATGAAAGACCACATGGGCGAAGCGAGTCGTATGTGCGACATGCGCGTGAATGGTCCGCCGAAATCCGATCAGTTGCCTTGCTGGAGCGTGGCTGCCTTTTGCCGTTTTATTTCTATGTCTTGGCAGATAAATTAATGATTTCTTGCCTGGTAAGTACACGACTTGGAAACTAAGTCGGTTTGAGATTGTGACCGCGACACGATATCGCCTCTGGTCCATAATATATATACTGCTACCGGCTGCGGCCGAAAACACACCGGAAAAACACCTAGGGTTTTGCCTCGTCTCACAACTTGCGCCGCCACCGTAGTCTACTCTATTCCGAACGCCGATGTGCTTCGGTGTGCGGGAGAGCAGGTCTCCGGAACCATTCGTCTTTGCGATCCTGCACGGAGAGAGGACGGATTAGGTTTTTGGGAAGCACTCTGCGCGACTGCTCAAGTTCACCAACACGGGTTGTCTTCCGTCCAAGTCGAGCGGTGCTACTCATCATCGTCTTCATCATCGTCAACAATAGATTGCCGCCAACATCATCATCAACACCGTCTCTCCTACAGCAACTACCGAAGAGTAGTCAATCATGATCTGTTCATGTTTCTCTCTGAAGTTGTTGTTTTGTGTGCGATACTGCTGTACATGATATGCTACTCTTCTAGTTTGCTAGATTGTTGCATGCTAGTTTCTGTGCTAGTCATGAATTATTTTCTGAAATTAATCATGAACTTGCCCAATATTCATAGCCCTTGACATGTGATGCGCCTTGTGTTTGTAGCAGATGGAGGTACTGGACCCTGCAACTTGCATAGCCCGGTCCCGGCCCACCGCAGCATCACGAGATACTTGTACAGGAACTCCATTAGAAGCGTATACTAGTGGTATCATTTTTTGCTTTAGTTGAGTTGTCACTGCCGATCGATCTGCTGTCTGACGTGCGAGCCTGCGGTGCCGTCACTATCGGCGCGTCGCTGCCATGTCGTGCCGTGCCAATCTGAATCTGATTGATGGAGAGGTGGCCGATCGACGACGACGGTGCAAACGGACCCGTGTTTCTTGCCTTCGGACGTGCTCTCGTACCGGGCGGACGATACATTGCATAATCGAGTTCTCTGTGGTATCGTATGCTCAAGAAATGTACTCCCTCCGTCCTCGTAATATAAGAGCGTCTCTTTCGTTTTCGACACTGCACTTATATCATGGAATGGAGGGAGCATATATGAATAAGCATGTGCGTAATCTGGATCAAGGCACGTAAACGAATGAACTAACTGAAGGCTCCATCCAGCATTGTTCTCTTCTCTCTACTTACGTACGTACGTACGTGTGCTCCTTGACGTCTACTTCTGTTAAAGTTGAGTCGTTTATTTTGGGACGGATGGATCTTTCCTGTGATTGTTCCACACCCTGCTGTGTTGATGCTCTTCGTTGTTGGCCACGTGACCAGTTTCTTTCATGACCATGCACCCTTTTGGATCTTTGTCCCGGGCTCGTGCTTCTCGCCTCCGCCTCTCCGTTGCCGAACCTACTGCCGTTGGTTCGGTGGAGAAAAAAAAACCCTAAAAATGACACACCGTGACGGTGAAATGAAGGTCACGCGTAAACCCCTGCCAAATGGTGGGAGATTACGGTTAGAAATGGGGCGGCAACTCGCAACGCTTGTTGGCGGTTGGGTTTGCATTGACTATCTTATAATTTTTCTCCTCTCCTCTATTGCATGTCTCGTTGGCGGCAGGGTTGCACTGTCTACCTCATAAGTTCTTTTCCTCTACTGCCAGTCTCGTTGACGGTAGGGTTGCACTGCCGATCACGCCGTATGTCTGGCGGTAGCTAGGCCGTTAATGCATGCCAGCCCCATCCAACGACCGTCGTTAACCCTACCCCCAGAGCCTCCAACGCTAGACAGTTACACCCTATTGCCATCGGTCCCGGCGGTAGAAAAAGAGTCGGATCTTGAAACTTTTACAAACCAGAGTTAGATTTCGCTCAACTTTCTTCTAAAAATTAAAGGTCAAAACGCTGAATTTGACCAGCGATTGCATAGCCAGTCCCAGTCGACCACAGCATCGATCACGAGATATTTGTACAGGAAATCACAATGTCCCCGTATGCATGCAGATGCAGGCGCGTGCTCTTGTCACTGTCAGGCCAGCGCAAGTCTCCGAGCCCGCAACGAGACGACGACGAAGTGCAAACGCGATCGACCGTCTCATCACTCGTGTTTCTCGCCACTCCCGTCTCTTTCAACCTCCCATCCATACACATGCAAATCTACTACTAGTACTGTACACGTTAGAAGAAGATAATCTGAAAATACAGGCGTACTTCGCCGGTACAGTACGTGTCGACCTGCCACTGGTACAGTTACAAGATATGCATCCTCTGCGATTTTATTTTATTACCACCACGAAATCCTTACAGAAGCAAACTGTAGAGCCAGACAACTTATTTTTACTTGCTGTACTATTTACCAGCTCATGTATCTGACACTTGAGACCGATCAACAGAAGCAGAAGCAGAGCGAGTGAAAAAAAAATGGTTGCTAATTAATTTAATTTAATTTCCTAAACGCGGTGATTTTCAGCTGGGCTGCCGCTTCTGGAGCCTGGTGAAGGCGGTGCCGTCGCACTCGAAGTCGTCGTAGCGGCGGAAGAGCTCGGCGACGAGCATGCAGGCGGTGGCCACGACCACGTCCTTGGCGGCGCACTGCTTGTTCCCCTTGGTCGGCTCCCCGGTCTCGGGCCCGTTGGACCAGTACACGTACCGCAGCAGCGCCTCCCCCTCCGCCCCGACGAACCTGTCCGCCACGAACTCCTCCGGCCGGTCGAACACCGCCGGGTCGCGCATCGCCAGCGGCTGGTACCCGCACAGCATCTCCCCGGCGGCCACGGAGAAGCCCTCCCCGCCGTGGGAGCGCAGCACGAAGTCCCGCCGCGCGCGCCCGAACTGCAGCGGCACGGGCGGGTTCATCCGGAGCACCTCGTAGACCGTGGAGCGCACCAGCGGCATCCCGCGCACCGACGCGAACCCGACCTCGCCGCCGTGCAGGTCGAGAGCGGCGCGGACCTCGTCGCGGAGCCTGGCGCGGAGCGCGGCGTCCTTGCCGGCCTGCAGGATGAGGAAGGGGAGGAAGACCGAGAAGCCCCCGAAGGCGTTGAAGCCGAGCAGGAAGAGGATGTTGTTGATGGCGTCCTTGTCGGTCATGCCGTGGTCCTTGACGCCGACGGCCACGGACGCGGCGCCGTGCTTCGCCACGAAGCGGTACAGCAGGTCGTACCCCGGCTTGACGAGGACGGAGGGGAAGGGGAAGGAGTGGAGGAGGAGCTCCTCCAGCGGCTGCGGGATGGCGCCGATCTTCTGCGTCGGCACCAGCTGCAGCCCCAGCCAGACGTCCAGGATGAAGAGCCCGTAGCGGTCCACCAGGTCCTCGGCGGCCGGGTCGGCGCTGGCGACCGCCTTGCAGAGGAACCGGAAGATGCACTTCTGCAGCGGGACCAGGAAGCTGGCGCCGCCCTCCTTGCCGGCGGCGAGGTCGGCCTCGATGGCGGTGAGCATGCCGTCGACGCCCTCGAGGAACTCGGGCGCCCACACGCGGGAGCTGCGGCGGAGGAGGTCCATGGCGAAGGCCTTGGTGCGCTCGTGCTCGGGCTCCTCCGTGTCCAGGTACACGCCCACGCGGGTGCCGCCCGTGAAGGAGTCGCTGGGGTTGTACGGCCCGATGAGGCAGTCGCGCTTGTCCACCAGCTCCGGGTCGAACAGCGCCGTGAAGGCGGCAGTGTCCACGATGGCGACCACCCGCGGGTTCACGCCGACGAAGAAGGGGAACGTGGGCGGGATGTTGGCCCGGAACACCGTGCTCCGGTACTGCGCGGCGCGCCGCCGGAAGAACTCCTCGGGGCCCTGGAACCAGAAGTAGTCCAGCCGGTCCCGGAGCGGGCCGAGCACGGGCGCGCCGTAGCCGCCCGGGATCGGCTTCGGCGGCGGGGTCGCCGCCGCGGTGGCCGCCGGCGAGAAGGACGGCAGCATGGCCGCCGGGGCGTATATGTACGGTACGGGCGGACGCGCCTCGGTGTGGTGGTGGCTTGCGCGAGCTGGATATCCCCAGCCCGTGTGTGGTCTTAAGCTCACTGGAGCAGCTGCTCAGCCGCAGCAGCTCGGTGGAGTAGAGTGAAGTGAGGTAGTGTGGTTCACGCGGAGGAAGGGCGAGAGGTTGGCGATGCCGCGATGGAGACGCCAGTAGAGGGAGTGGATCACGTGGGTCCCTATTGACAGCGCGCGCTCTGTCACTCAGAAAACCCACTTCTACAATGACCGGATCGGCAAACATGGTGTCAACATGATCTCGATCCACAACCCCAGCAGCCAGATTATCATACCTGATAACATTCTTAAAAAAAAAAAAATCAAAATTTAGTGTTTCAACAATTTCTTTCTTGGAC
>CAJFDF010000002.1:23792-37858 GCA_904067115.1 Aegilops sharonensis
TGACATGTATGAAAGAATTATGAACGGTGGCTTTGCCACAAATACTATGTCAACTACATGATCATGCTAAGCAATATGACAATGATGAATGTGTCATGATAAAAGGAATGGTGGAAAGTTGCATGGCAATATATCTCGGAATGGCTATGGAAATGCCATAATAGGTAGGTATGGTGGCTGTTTTGAGGAAGATATAAGGAGGTTTATGTGTGAAAGAGCGTATCATATCACGGGGTTTGGATGCACCGGCGAAGTTTGCACCAACTCTCAATGTGAGAAAGGGCAATGCACGGTACCTAAGAGGCTAGCAATGATGGAAGGGTGAGAGTGCGTATAATCCATGGACTCAACATTAGTCATAAAGAACTCACATACTTATTGCAAAATCTACAAGTCATCGAAAACCAAGCATTACGCGCATGCTCCTAGGGGGATAGATTTGTAGGAAAAGACCATCGCTCGTCCCCGACCGCCACCCATAAGGAGGACAATCAAAGAACACCTCATGTTTCAAATTTGTTACATAACGTTTACCATACGTGCATGCTACGGGACTTGCAAACTTCAACACAATCATTTATCAAATTCACAACTACTCAACTAGCACAAATTTGATATTATTACCTCCATGTCTCAAAACAATCATCAAGCATCAAACTTCTCTTAGTATTCAACACGCTCATAAGAAAGTTTTTACTAATCTTGAATACCTAGCATATTAGGATTATTTAAGCAAATTACCATGCTATTTAAGACTCTCAAAGTAATATAAGTGAAGCGCGAGAGATCAATAGTTTCTATAAAACAAATCCACCACCGTGCTCTAAAAGATATAAGTGAAGTACTAGAGCAAAACTATATAACTCAAAAGATATAAGTGAAGCACATAGAGCATTCTAATAATTTTCAAATCATGTATGGCTCTCTCAAAAGGTGTGTACAGCAAGGATGATTGTGGTGAACTAAAAAGCAAAGACTCAAATCATACAAGACGCTCCAAGCAAAACACATATCATGTGGTGAATAAAAATATAGCTCCAAGTAAAGTTACCGATGGAAGTAGACGAAAGAGGGGATGCCTTCCGGGGCATCCCCAAGCTTTGGCTTTTTGGTGTCCTTAGATTATCTTGGGGGTGCCATGGGAATCCCAAGCTTAGGCTCTTGCCACTCCTTGTTCCATAATCCATCAAAAAAATTCACCCAAAACTTGAAAACTTCACAACACAAAACCCAACAGAAATCTCGTGAGCTCCGTTAGCGAAAGAAAACAAAAGACCACTTCAAGGTACTGTAATGAACTCATTATTTATTTATATTTGTGTTAAACCTACTGTATTCCAACTTCTCTATGGTTTATAAACTATTTTACTAGCCATAGATTCATCAAAATAAGCAAACAACACACGAAAAACAGAATCTGTAAAAAACAGAACAGTCTGTAGTAATCTGTAACTAACGCAAGCTTCTGGAAGTCCAAAACATCAGCCAAAATAGGACGGCCTAGGCAATTTGTTTATTGATCAGAAGCAATTGGAATCAGTATTTTATCACGTTCTGGTGATTTTTAACAATTGTTTTCGTGAACAGAAAGTTTCTGGAAATTTCTGCAAGATCAAATAACTATCATCCAAGAAGATCCTATAGGGCGAATCAACCTGTGGTTGAGTTGGTTAGGTGGACAGTGGTATCCCCAACCCACCAGGGTTCAAATCCTGGTGCTCACATTATTCCTGGATTTATTTCCGGATTTCCGGTGATGCGCTTTCAGTGGGAGGAGACGTTCCCGTCGACGACGAGGCGCCTATGGTGACTTCGTAAATCTTAAGATGATATGCCGGCTCAGTCTCTCGGAGGTGCTCATAGGGGTAGGGTATGCGTGTGTACGTTCATAGGGGTGAGTGTATGCGCGTGTATATGAGCGCTTGTGTCTGTACTGATGCTAAAAAAAGAAGAAGATCCTATAGGTTTAACTTGGCACAAACACTAATTAAAACATAAAAACACATCTAACCAGAGGATAGATCAAAGATTTATTCCTAAGCAGAAGTAAAAAACAAAAAACTAAAAATAAAATTGGGTTGCCTCCCAACAAGCGCTATCGTTTAACGCCCCTAGCTAGGCATAAAAGCAAGGATAGATCTAGGTATTGCCATCTTTGGTAGGCAATCCATAAGTGGCTCTCATGATAGATTCATATGGTAATTTTATTTTCTTCCTAGGGAAGTGTTCCATGCCTTTCTTTAATGGAAATTGGAATCTAATATTCCCTTCCTTCATATCAATAATTGCACCAATCGTTCTAAGGAAAGGTCTACCAAGAATAATAGGACATGAAGGATTGCGATCTATATCAAGAACGATAAAATCTACGGGCACATAATTCCCATTTGCAACAATAAGAACATCATTAATTCTTCCCATAGGTTTCTTAATAGTGGAATCCGCAAGGTGCAAGTTTAGAGAGCAATCATCAAAATTATGGAAACCTAGCAAATCACACAAAGTTTTTGGAATCGTGGAAACACTAGCACCCAAATCACATAAAGCATAGAACTCATGATCCTTAATCTTAATTTTAATAGTTGGTTCCCACTCATCATAAAGTTTTCTACGGATAGAAACTTCCAACTCAAGCTTTTCTTCATAAGATTGCATCAAGGCATCAACGATATGTTTAGTAAACGCTTTATTTTGACTATAAGCATGAGAAGAATTTAGCACGGATTGCAACAAGGAAATACAATCAATCAAAGAGCAATTTTCATAATTAAATTCCTTGAAATCCAAAATAGTGGGTTTATTAGCATCTAGGGTTTTGATTTCTTCAATCCCACTTTTATCAAATTTAGCATCAAGATCTAGAAACTCCAAATTTTTGGAACGCCTTCTAGGTAAAGGTGGATCATATTCAGTCCCATCATTATCAAGATTCATATTGCAAAACAAAGATTTAATAGGGGACACATCAATAACTTTTAGATCTTCATCTTTATTTTCATAGAAATTTGAAGAACACACTTTCATAAAGCAATCTTTCTTAGCACGCATCCTAGCGGTTCTTTCTTTGCACTCATCAATGGAAATTCTCATGGCTTTGAGAGACTCATTGATATCATGCTTAGGAGGAATAGATCTAAGCTTTAAAGAATCAACATCAAGAGAAATTCTATCAACGTTCCTAGCCAATTCATCAACTTTAAGCAATTTCTCTTCAAGAAAAGCATTGAATTTTTTTTGCGAATTCATAAAATCTTTAACACTAGTCTCAAATTCAGAGGGCATATTATTAAAAATTCCATAAGAATTGTTGTAGGAATTACCATAATTATTTGAGGAATTGCTAGGGTAAGGCCTAGGATTAAAGTTTCCTCTATACGCGTTGTTACCGAAATTATTCCTACCAACAAAATTCACATCCATAGATTCATTATTATTCTCAATCAAAGTGGACAAAGGCATATCATTAGGATCAGAACAAACACTCTTACTAGCAAATAATTTCATAAGTTCATCCATCTTTCCACTCAAAACATTAATTTCTTCTATCGCATGCACCTTTTTATTAGTAGATCTTTCCGTGTGCCATTGAGAATAATTAACCATACTATTATCTAGGAGTTTAGTAGCTTCCCCTATAGTGAATTCCATAAAAGTGTCTCCCGCGGCCGAATCTAAAAGATTTCTAGAAGCAAAATTCAGTCCGGCATAAAATTTTTGTATAATCATCCACAAATTCAAACCATGAGTAGGGCAATTACGTATCATTAATTTCATCCTCTCCCAAGCTTGTGCAACATGTTCATGATAAAGTTGCTTAAAATTCATAATATCATTTCTAAGAGAGATGATCTTAGCGGGAGGAAAATACTTAGAGATAAAAGCATCTTTGCACTTGTTCCAAGAATCAATACTATTTTTAGGCAAAGACGAAAACCAAGATTTAGCACGATCTCTAAGAGAAAAAGGAAATATCTTCAATTTAACAATATCATTATCAACATCTTTCTTCTTTTTCATATCACACAAATCAACGAAGCTATTGAGATGAGTAGCGACATCTTCACTAGGAAGCCCGGCGAATTGATCTTTCATGACAAGATTCAACAAAGCAGCATTGATTTCACAAGATTCAGTATTGGTAAGAGGAGATCGGAGTGCTAAGGAAATCATTATTGTTGGTATTGGTAAAGTCACATAATTTGGTATTATCTTGAGCCATCGTGACAAACAAGCAATCCAACACACGAGCAAACAAAAAGCAAGCGAAAAAGAGGCGAACGAAAAATAGGGGGCGAATAAAACGGCAAGGGTGAAGTGGGGGAGAGGAAAACGAGAGGCAAATGGCAAATAATGTAATGCGGGAGATAAGGGATTGTGATGGGTACTTGGTATGTTGACTTTTGCGTAGACCTCCCCAGCAACGGCGCTAGAAATCCTTCTTGCTACCTCTTGAGCAATGCGTTGGTTTTCCCTTGAAGAGGAAAGGGTGATGCAGCAAAGTAGCATAAGTATTTCCCTCAGTTTTTGAGAACCAAGGTATCAATCCAGTAGGAGGCTACGTGCGAGTCCCTCGTACCTACACAAAACAAATAAATCCTTGCAACCAACGCGATAAGGGGTTGTCAATCCCTTCACGGTCACTTACGAGAGTGAGATCTGATAGATATGATAGGATAATAATTTTGGTATTTTATGATAAAGATGCAAAGTAAAAAATAAAAGCAAAGTAAAAAGCAAAGGAAATAACAAAGTGTTGGAAGATTAATATGATAAAGATAGACCCGGGGGCCATAGGTTTCACTAGTGGCTTCTCTCAAGAGCATAAGTATTTTACGGTGGGTGAACGAATTACTGTTGAGCAATTGACAGGATTGAGCATAGTTATGAGAATATCTAGGTATGATCATGTATATAGGCATCACGTCCGAGACAAGTAGACCGACTCCTGCCTGCATCTACTACTATTACTCCACTCATCGACCGCTATCTAGCATGCATCTAGAGTATTAAGTTCATGAAAACAGAGTAACGCCTTAAGCAAGATGACATGATGTACAGGGATAAATTCATGCAATATGATAAAAACCGCATCTTGTTATCCTCGATGGCAACAATACAATACATGCCTTGCTGCCTCTACTGTCACTGCGAAAGGACACCGCAAGATTGAACCCAAAGCTAAGCACTTCTCCCATTGCAAGAAAGATCAATCTAGTAGGCCAAACCAAACTGATAATTAGAAGAGACTTGCAAAGATAACCAATCATACATAAAAGAATTCAGAGAAGATTCAAATATTGTTCATAGATAAACTTGATCATAAACCCACAATTCATTGGTATCAACAAACACACCGCAAAAAGAAGATTACATCGAATAGATCTCCACGAGAGAGGGGGAGAACATTGTATTGAGATCCAAAAAGAGAGAAGAAGCCATCTAGATACTAACTATGGACCCGAAGGTCTGAGGTAAACTACTCACACTTCATCAGAGAGGCTATCGTGTTGATGTCGAAGCCCTCCATGATGGATGCCCCCTCCGGCGGAGCTCCGGAACAGGCCCCAAGATGGGATCTCATGGGTACAGAAGGTTGCGGCGGTGGAATTAGGTTTTTGGCTCCGTATCTGATCGTTTGGGGGTACGTAGGTATATATAGGAGGAAGAAGTACGTCGGTGGAGCAACATGGGGCCCACGAGGGTGGAAGACGCGCCCTGAGGGGGGGGGGGGGGGCCCCCCCCCCCCCGGGGGCCCCCCCCCCCCCGGGGGCCCCCCCCCCCCCGGGGGCCCCCCCCCCCCCGGGGGCCCCCCCCCCCCCGGGGGCCCCCCCCCCCCCGGGGGCCCCCCCCCCCCCGGGGGCCCCCCCCCCCCCGGGGGCCCCCCCCCCCCCGGGGGCCCCCCCCCCCCCGGGGGCCCCCCCCCCCCCGGGGGCCCCCCCCCCCCCGGGGGCCCCCCCCCCCCCGGGGGCCCCCCCCCCCCCGGGGGCCCCCCCCCCCCCGGGGGCCCCCCCCCCCCCGGGGGCCCCCCCCCCCCCGGGGGCCCCCCCCCCCCCGGGGGCCCCCCCCCCCCCGGGGGCCCCCCCCCCCCCGGGGGCCCCCCCCCCCCCGGGGGCCCCCCCCCCCCCGTGGGCCCCCTGGAAGCTTCTCTTACGTAGGGTCCAAGTCTCCTGGATCATGTTCGTTCCAAAAATCACGCTCCCGAAGGTTTCATTCCGTTTGGACTCCGTTTGATATTCTTTTTCTGCGAAACTCTGAAGTAGGCAAAAAACATCAATTCTGGGCTGGGCCTCCGGTTAATAGGTTAGTCCCAAAAATAATATAAAAGTGGATAATAAAGCCCAATATTGTCCAAAGCAGTAGATAATATAGCTTGGAGCAATCAAAAATTATAGATACGTTGGAGATGTATCAGTCGACATCCTCGCCAGCCATGTCGTCGAAGATGTTGTCGACGTCGGGGAAGAAGTCGTCATTGGGGAAGTGATTGTTGGTTTCCGGAGCGTGCATGATGAACAGGTCAGTAGTCACACGGAGCGCTCCCCAAAAACCTTATCACCCTTCTCGCGTACAGGACTCAATGTGATGGGGTTTCGGAGGCCTATTGTCCCGACCTGCGGTGCACACCGCAAGCCGGGATGGGGAAAACCGTAGCAGTAGCTCAATGCTTAGGAACTCGATGGCGAGAGGAAGATGATGTTCTGGTGTGTTTCTCTAGAGAGGAGCGACCTCCCTTTTATAGGCACAGGAGAAGGAGGCGAATAGGCTGCGACAGGAGCTGAAGCAAAAAGGGAGACGAAATGAACAAGCAGCAGCCGAAGGTTGCAGCGTTCGTACTCAATATTCATGGAAAGTGTTGGTATGGAGAGCAACCGTGGGTATGGCTAGCCATGGAAAGTGAAAGTATGGTGGAAAAAGGAATAAACTTTATTTTCTGTTTGGGAACCGCCTATGATATATCTAGCATGGAAAGTGTTGGGAACTCTAAGTCGTTTTCGTTGGTGGGAAGGATATACCTCCCAAAATGTTTTTATCTCTAAGTTTTTCACCACCTCCATTGGTGCCTCTCCGATGATTCGTGAGTAGTTCTTTGTAGACCTTCGGGTCCGTAGTTAGTAGCTAGATGGCTTCCTCTCTCTCGCTGAATTCTCAATACAATGGTCTCTTGGAGATCCATATGATGTAACTCTTTTGTGGTTTGTTTGTTGGTATCTGATGAACTTTGAGTTTATGATCTGTTATATCTTTTTATATCCATGATAGTATTTGAGTTTCTTTGATCTCTTTTATGCATGATCTCTTATAGCCTCTTATTTCTTCTCCGATATTTGGGTTTTGTTTGGCCAACTCGATCTATTTATCTTGCGATGGGAAGAGGTGCTTTGTAGTGGGTTCGATCTTACGGTGCTTGATCCCAGTGACAGAATGGGAACCGACACGTATGTATCGTCGCTACTAAGGATAAAACAATGGGGTCTATCTCTACATAGATAGATCTTGTCTACATCATGTCATCGTTCTTATTGCATTACTCCGTTTCTCCATGAACTTAATACACTAGATGCATGTTGGATAGCGGTCGATGTGTGGATTAATCGAAGTAGATGCAGGCAGGAGTCGGTCTACTAATCTTGCACGTGATGCCTATATAATGATCATTGCCTGGATATCGTCATGATTATTTGAAGTTCTATCAATTGCCCAACAGTAATTTGTTCACCCACTGTTCGCTATTTTTCTCGAGAGAAGCCACTAGTGAAACCTGCGGCCCCCGGGTCTCTTTCTCATATATTTGCCTTTGCGATCTACTTTTCCTTTGCATTTATTTTCAGATCTATTAAAACAAAATAAAAAAATACCTTGCGGCGTTTTATTCTTATTTATTTTATTTGGCGTTCGATCTATCAATCTACTACAATTTTATTTCACGTCCGTTTGCCATCTTGAGGCGCCGTTACCCGGAAGGGATTGACAACCCCTTTAACACGTGGGTTGCGAGGATTTGTTATTTGTGTGCAGGGGTTGTTTACATTGTGTTCCTTGGTTCTCCTACTGGTTCGATAACCTTGGTTGCATATCTGAGGGAAATACCTACCGTCGCTGTGCTGCATCATCCCCTCCTCTTTGGGCAAATACCGACGTAGTTTCAAGCGACATCAGGCTCATTCCCGCAACTTGCGGTGCGTCGTGATGAGGCGTTGTGTGGCGAGGCCGGAGGCAGAGGAGGAGCGCACGTGAATGTCCCTCTTGTTCTCATGCTCATATATGTGGGGAAACAACCTCCCTTATAAGGAGGTACAACTACCTCCAAACTAGCAATGTGGAACTAAACTTTGGTTCCACCTCTTGCCTTGCACGAATGGGATGCGCAGGCCTCTAGGATTTATTAGGAATTTCTAAAATTGTTATTGGGCTGGCCCAAAATAGAAAAAATTCCAGCAATCCCCAACCAGATCCCAGAGGCACACAAAATTTGCCTTTGGTTCCAAAACACTATTTTATATACCAGTACTGTAGTGCAGAATGTTAAGTTGAACTTCCACCTAGAACTCTATGCTACACTAGTAAGCAACTTGAACAGTGGATTAGGCCTTGAACTGTAAGTTTTCTGTGAATATAGCTTCACACCAAGCCTTGACTGATACTTGGCTACCGTGGGTCTTCCCCGCGGGTTGAGCTTATGCGTCATACTCCGAGACCTTTCATGAGTTTACTAGAGAGCACCCTACTCTCATATATTGCGATGTTTAACAATCCGACTCATATAGGCGTGTTCTTCAAAAGATGTTCTGCAGGACAACATCTCTGCTTAAATGAGCCACTTAGAACACATTAAGATATACATCAACCTACCATGCAGATTAGGAGAGTATTGCATCTTCATGGAGTGGTATTGTTAAGGATACTTTCCTCTGAGTTGACGAACAACTTGTGTTCCACATCTAATTCACGGGATCTCCTATAAAATAGACTAGGTTACCACTGTGAACAACTCACATTGTGGGTCTCATACCCATCTCCTTCGATGAATTATCTATCACATTACGTGATAGACCCTTAGTAAAAGGATCTGCCAGATTTTTAGATGTTTGGATATAATCCAATGCAATAACTCCGGATTTTTTTATTTTCCTGACAGACTTCAACCTTCTCTCAACGTATCTTGATGACTTCATGTTATCTTTTGAGATCCTCACTTTCATGATCACGGTTTGATTGTCGTAGTTCATAAAGATACTCGGTGTAGGTTTTTCAACAACCGGTAAGTCATTCAAGAGCCAGCGAAGCCAATCTGCTTCGACCGTAGCTGTATCTAGTGTTGTGAGTTCTGCTTCCATTGTTGACCTCGTTAAGACGGTCTGCTTGCAATACTTCCAAGAAATAGCGCCACCTCCATGAGTGAATACATATCCACTTGTGGCCTTTATCTCAACAGCATTAGAGATCCAGTTTGAGTCACTATACCCTTCCAGTACCTTTGGATACCCAATATAGTGAATTCCGTAACCGCAGTGCATTTCAAGTAACGCATAACTCTCTCTAGAGCTTTCCAATGCACATCTCCAGGTTTAGAGACAAATTGGCTCAGTTTGCTAACAGCAAAAGAGATGTCAAGTCTTGTAGCACTGGCTAAGTACATAAGCGAGCCAATAATCTGAGAATATTTCAATTGATATCTAGCAGCTCTTCAATGCTTTCTAAGCAACACGCTAGCATCATATGGTGTTGAAGAAGGCTTGTAGTCACTGTTGCCAAAGTGACTCAAGATCTTTTCCACATAGTGATATCGAAGCAATGTAATCCCACCATCATCGTCTCTCAACAATTTGATGTTCAGAATGACATCAAGTACTCCTAAATCCTTCATCTCAAAACAACGAGATAGAAAATCCTTCACCTCCTTAATAACATCCACATTTGTTCTGAAAATCAGTATGTCTTAACATACAAGTAAAGGATAACTCCCTCGCCCGCACCATGGCGATAGTACACACATTTATCAGCTTCATTTACAACAAAGCCTGCAGCTATTAAAGTTCTTTCAAACTTCTCATGCCACTGCTTGGGTGCTTGCTTAAGTCCATATAAAGATTTCAGCAACTTGCACACTTTTCCTTCCTGACCATCTACTACAAACCCATCTGGTTGTTCCATATAAATTTTCTCGTCGAACTCTCCATTTAGGAAAGCAGTCTTAACATCCATTTGATGAACGAGAAGACCATGTGAGGCAGCTAGTGAAACTAGTACTCGAATAGTGGTCAGTCGAGCCACATGTGCGTAAGTATCAAAGAAGTCTTCACCTTTCTTTTGGGTATAACCATTGGCCACGAGTCGTGCCTTGGACTTCTCAATAGTACCACCAGGACTAAGCTTCTTCTTGAATACCCATTTGCACCCTATAGGTTTGCACCCATAAGGACGAGTTATCTCCCAAGTTTCATTTGCCAAGATGGAATCCATCTCACTACGGACTGCTTCTTTCCAGTAGTCAGCATCTTCAGATGCATAGGCCTCTGAAGTAGAATTAGGAGTATCATCTATGAGATACAAAAGAAAATCATCACCAAAAGATTTTGCAGTCCTCTGTCTCTTGCTCCTAGTAGGAACTTCGTTGTTCTCCTCCACAAAATTTTCAACGTGTTCCATCGAAATGGCAGGTTCAGTAGTTGTAACTAATTCCTGATTGGAGGAACTAGGCATCTCCTGATTTGATGAGCTCGCCATATCCTTCATGGGAAAGATATCTTCAAAGAAAGTCGCATCATTCGACTCTATGATTGTACCGACATGAATGTCAGATACCTCAGATTTTACAACTAAGAATCTATAGCTAATGCTATGAAAAGCATATCCCAGGAAAACACAATCCATAGTTTTTGGTCCCGGCTTACGCTTCTTCGGAATTGGCACATTGACTTTCGCCAAACAACCCTAGATTCATAGATAAGCAAGCTTTAACCTTTTCTTCTCCCATTCCTCGAATGGAGTTATCTCTTTGTTCTTTGTGGGAACTCGGTTTAGGACATGACATGCTGTCAATATCGCCTCCCCCCACCATGCCTTGGAGAGACCCGATGTGTCTAACATGGCGTTAACCAAATCAGTTAGAGTACGGTTCTTTCTTTTGTCTACCCCATTTGACTGAGGTGAATAGGGAGGCGTCCTCTCATGGATTATACCATTTCAGCACAAAACGAATCAAATTCGTTTGAGAAATACTCTCCACCATGATCGGACCTAAGTTTCTTGATCTTTCGATCAAGTTGGTTTTCTGCATCATCTATATACATCTTGAAATAGTTTAAAGCCTCATCCTCAGATTTCAGAAGATACACATGGCAGTATCTAGTGGAGTCATCAATTAACTTCATGAAATATTTCTTTCCACCTTTTCTAAAATACCATTCATTTCACATAGATCTCGCAGTATCTGGCCCATTTATCAACATTTTTACAAGTTACGCGAACATTTTCTTAACACTGTGTTAATAATTGTTTTAAAGCGCGATGAAGTATTTTATAAAATTGAATTACATATTTTCTACTTTATAAATACAAGTAAAACAATATAAAAAGATAAATGGGCCATCCCCCCTCCACCCAATTATAACAAAATGCATTGATGTGAGATAGATGTGTTGACCATTTTTTTGTGTGGAAACCGTCGATCTATTCATCTTCAATCATGGCAGTACAATGAACTACAGAAATAATAAATTACATCCAGATTCATAGACCACCTAGCGACGACTACAAGCACAGAAGCGAGCCGAAGGCGCGCCGCTGTCATCGCCCTTCCCTCGCCGGAGCCGGGCACAACGTATTGTAGTAGACAGTCGGGAAGTCAGAATGTGTTGACCATTTTGCTCTAGCGGCCACAACATCTGCTAAATGGGTAGGGCATGTACCGTTTCTTTTTTCTTTTTCACTTCTCTTGTTTAGAAAAAGTAAAAACCCTCTTGCTACCACCACTCACGGGGGAGGGGGGGTAGCTAGAACATAGTTTGCAGCTACTCCCTCTGCAGCGATTTAAAGAAGTCTTATATTCCTTTATGGAGGGAGTACAAGTAAAGGTCAGTATAAATTAACGTAAATACTATTACCTTAATCCATATAGCGGAAGTAACAAGAAAGTTGTGGAGTCCCAACAACACCAACGGCAAAGTTGAGTGTAGACATCGTAACCCTAACGTATCACTTACTCGTCATAAGATTCCTGCAACATGAGACGTTGCAGCCATGTAGGTCAGTACATTGAATGTACTGGCAATTTCACACCATAGAATAATAATGAGAATATCTATCTCTATATGCATATTTGGCTGGTGGAGGCTCTAAGTTTAACATTTGCATAAAGCTAATTTTTCCCTACAACAAAGGAATACATTTTATTTACTACTATGTTAAATTACCCATATTGAGAAGGTAACGCCAACTCAATCCCAAAAATCACCAAATCATTACAAACCCAACAATTTCATTAAATAGAGTGATGAGATCAAACAATAATCCAAATACCAGATACTCAAGATGTCCATAACCAGGGACACGGCTAATCATGATTAGTTTGTAAACTCTGCAGAGGTTTGCGCACTTTTCCCCACAAGACCCGATCTCCTCCGTTGAATTTCTCGCACTGCATGATGTTTAAGAAACAGATGATCGAGACACAGTCTTTTGGAAGAGGTCCCCTTAACCGATAGATAGGCCGGTACACCTACAATTCCCCTACATCTGCTAGCCCATCATGGAAAGGTTTCCCACAACTTACTCAACTATGCCAGAGCCCATAATGGCATGTGGCTGCACACGGAAGTTTCTAGCATTAATAATCTTATGATCCCTTTGAGCCTGGGTGGCATTCCATAGGATGATCACGCAGATAACTCGGGATCTCCTAGGACAACACTGGATTCCCCAGGTACCCGGGCAAGCCACTGGTATCCCCAGGGTGCCCCAACCATTCCACCTAGAGGTGTATTAAAGTTGCCACCTTAAGTTTCTTAGTTATTATCTCTCACAACTTGCATGATTCTCACAAACCAATCCATGTCTACGAGCATGGCTAAGCAATAAGAGCATAACGTATAATCCTGGGGTGATCAAAGGTAATAGGTTCCTACCTCAACAACTACATAGCATAACCACATGATCCCAATCCTACTCATGCAATATTTGAGGGCAAAACTAATGCATAAAAACTGGTTATGAAAAATATGATCAAAGAGTGAACTTGCCTTATATTGTTGACGAAGATCCTTCGCACTCATAATTCCTAATAGTTCTACTCGTCACACTCCGTTCAATCTATCGTGAGCAAGCAATTGCATACATAAACACTCAAGCACAAAATTCAAAGAAAAGATCTCAAAAAACTTTGAAAACAGGCAAATAACTCTTGCATACAGAAAACAATTTTCAACAGTATTAGAATTATGTGGATTAGTTCTTAACAGAAAGTTTAGATCAAGAGCTTCAATTTGCAAAAAGAATTAATTAAATCGGGAATAGGAAACCCATGTTACAATCAAAAGAAGTTCAAAATTCAAAACTTTTTGAAACCAAATTTTAAACTTTAAAAAATATGTTTAAGTTGATTATCTGGATAGAGGGCATCATATAGAAGAAATTAGCGTTGGTTTCGTTGGATTTGGACAAACGAGTAAAAAGTTGTGAGGGTTTGAAAATCAGGGGCTAAACTATAAGAAAACTAATGAATAGGTCCCTGGCAGAAATTAAAAAGAAAAGAAAAATCCTACCGAACGAACGTTCGCTACAGAACCAAATCCGACGAATCTGTTCACTACTGAACCTAATCTGGTGAACATTCACTAACTAAACTAAACTAAATAATAAATCGGGTTTTGAAGAAAACAAAAAAACCAAAAAAATCGGGTGGTTCGGCGGTTTTTACTGATCAGGCCTGTGGTTCGACGGCGGCAATTCCGGCAACGTCGGTGGCTTCGGCGGCGGACTGCGGTGGTAGCAAAGTCGACGGCTGTGGTGGCGGCTCGATGCGGCGCGGCGGCTGCGAGATGCGAGGAGAGAGAGAGAGAGAGAGAGAG